>JASDQU010586107.1:125963-136006 GCA_032191745.1 Picea mariana | reverse complement strand
TCCCCTGTAGCTAGAAGAACCAGATCAAGTAAAAGGAAGGTGGAATTTCAATAGGAAGAAGAAATCAAGATAGAGGTTGAATCCTCTTCTTCTAAACATAAAATTATAGGTTCTGACAAGGTATATACGAGGAGGAGGGCCAAAAAAAATATTTAATTGCAATAAGTAAAATATGAAGAAGAGATCAATGATACACCTGTTGAAGAATCTCCACAAATAAAGAAGAGTAAAAGAGGTAAAGGAAAGCATCCTGTAACTTATCCCAACAGGCCCAAGACAAGGCCAAAAAACAATTTAATGTTGAATGCAAAGGCTATGTTTAAACCATCTCTCAAGAAAGATAAATTAATCATAATAGATGAGGATGTAACTGAGGAGGCTCTCAAGAAGACTGCAAAAGGGAAGAATTAGCTGCCACAACCTGAGATAGACTCTTTTCATTCAAAGGAAGACCCTACATATGTTCCATAAATGCATGACCTACCAAAATTTGATATAGAGGAAATATAGAGTTTATCTAAATCTACAGAAAAGAAGACATTTGAAACACCATATTCAAAGGAAATTATTAAAGGATCACCCTCTAATGAACACAAATATCAAATGAGGCCCAGGAAGCCCAAACTCTCCATTGATCTCAAGAGACTTGCATCCTAGGAATATTGTGGTGGACGCCAAGAAGGAATAAGGGATGTATCAACAAAGAAAAAGATTAAAAAGTTGCAGGTAGTCATTAAGAAACTCAACATAGAAAATAAGCCTTGTTTCAAAAAAAACACAAATTAGGGTTTCATATACTAAGCAGAGAAAAGCACAGGTTCATAGGAGGGTTACTAGAGCCATGAAATCCCAGGAGGATGCGGGAGACAATATTAACAATTTTGCAGAGGCATCACAAAGTTTCATGTGATTTTTGTTAGAGTTTGAAAGGCACTACCGAAACCTTCATGTAGCTTGTTGTTTTTTCCTGTTCTAGACACTAAATGTGGGCATGTTCTCCGAGAAACTGGAGATGAATTTTAAAAAATTGGAAAAGGTTTTTGTCAGGAATAGACTAATTTAGAGAAACCTCTCTCATTTTTGCAACAAATATCATTGTTTGAGAGATTCAAATATATATTTGAGGCCTATTTTTCAGGATTTCACCATAATCAGTTTTCTATAAAAATGCCTAGATAGCTCATGATTCCGTATTTTCAGGGATATGCCAACTCATCAATTCGAATTGGGATTAGATATTTCTAAATATAGATAAAGATGTTTTTAGATCCATTATTTTTGTATTTTGATAATAACATATCTTTCTATATAAACCATGAAGAAAGAGGTGTAGAGGAGAGGGTTCGAGTGGTGGAGAAAAAAAATACTCTTTCTCTAATTGTAACACTTGGGACCTATTACATTTTACACTTATTGAAAAAGGATATATGATGGTTAGAATATCTCTTTTTTTCTTTTATTATTTCTTGTCTTACTTAAATGGATGTGTATCTTTGCAAAGCATTTGATATATCTTGTTTATGTTTGAAAGCCAGTAAACATTTTGATGATTGCTTGCTCATTACAATTTTTTTATCTAAGTACTTCATTCTTGTTTGAATAATATTTAGGATCAAGAATTTCCCTCTGTGAGTTAACAAATTGGGCACTTGCAGTTTTCTTTCCTTTCATGTTAAAATTCCTTATCTAGCTCATCAGATTGAATACCATTGACTAAGTAAGTGTGATTGGAACTTGTTTTTGTAATCATAAAAATAAATTGCCTATTTCATTTACTACCTGACCTATAAACCAATCCAAAATCCAAAATAAACCTACAAACATAATCCATTGCAATAATTGAGGTTCCCTAGCTTGCTCTTAGTAGTCAAGGACAACTTTAGGGACTAACACCTGGGATACACCAACTTTGAATTTGAGGTCACCACCTTCTTCAGATTGGTAATCATAGGTGTAGCCATCGGTTTACAATCCTCCGTCATGAATCTCGTCAAGATATCTACTACATACCTCCCATTTCCAATGAAGATCTATGTCGATACCTTCCATACCTCTAACCCCAAGAAATAATGCATCACGCCAATGTCCTTCATCTCGAACTCACTAGCTAAATCCATTTTTCACCCTACAATAATGTCTTCTGCACCTGGGAGAAATAAATCATCAATGTACATAACCAAGATGATTGGATCCAATCCAACAAGTATGAAGTAAAAGTTATGATCTACCTCACTCTTGGTAAAGCCCATACTCTTCAAGTATTCATCAATCCTGGAATACCATGCCTTGGGTGCTTGTTTGAGTCCGCACAAGGATTTCTTAAGCCTACACACATGAGTCTCCCTCCCATGTACCTAAAAGCCATGTTGTTTCTCTATGCATACTTCCTCCTTAATGATCCCATTGAGAAAAAAAATTGTTTTCACATCCATCTGATGTATCCTCGACCTCATAGCTGAAGAAATAGAAATAACAACTCGAATTGAATGATACCTAGATATTGGAGAAAATTTCTCCTCATAGTCTACTCCCTCTTTCTGGGAGAACCCTCTCTCCAAAAACCTCACTTTGAACTTCTCGATGCTACCATCTGCAACATGCTTGATCTTGTAGATCCATATGGAACTCACAACTGAATTCCCCTTCGTTCTCAGAACTATGTCCCAAACATTATTATTCATAATAGAGGTGTACTCCTCTACCATGACATCCCGCCATACTTGTTGATTTGTTGCTTCCTCAAAACTGGAAGGCTCAACATCAATGATTCTAATCACATGTGCCATATATTTTGGAAACTTCTTTGAAGGCCTATGATTTATGAATGCACTCCTAGGAGCCTCATCAACATCCGTCAATGTCCATAATAACCACTAGGCTCTCCTGATAGGAATGTATTAATGGGATAATGCCTCCTCCCCACCTGAATTCTGAACTGCTGAATACTGCTCATCCTTCAGAGCCTACTGCTCCTTGTCCTCTGTTACTTCTAATGAATCCCAAGTACTCCTTGATGCCAAATTATGTTCGAACTTAACATCTATGCTCACAAATATCATTCTTTGTGCTGGAATGAAGATCCTGTAAGATTTTGAGGTCTTGTTGTACCCCACAAACATAACCTTCTGTCCTGAAGGCTCCAACTTCATCCGCTTCTCCATAAGAACATGGATGTAGACTGGACAAACAAAGATCCTCAAATGACCAATATCTGGCTTCACTCCTGAGAATGTCTCCTTTGGATTCTTTTCCCCCAATATCCTGTGAGAAATCTTGTTCATCCCATACACTGATGTGTTACATGCCTCTTCCCACATAAACATAGGAAACTCTTGGTCATGTATCATAACCCTGTAAGAACAGATGATGGACCAATTCTTTCTTTGCACAACCCCATTCTATTGAGGGTTGTATAATACTATCATCTCCCTATTGATCCCTTCCTCCTTGCAGAAATCCTTGAAACTGACTGAAGACCTCATCCTTGGTCTTCATATCTAGGGTTTCTTGGGAAAATCATCAATAAACGTCACATAGTATGAAGATCCCTATAATCATGCTATTGACATAGACCCGCCTACATATGGATGGATAATATCCAATATCCCCTTGGACCTACTCTCGCTTCTTGGAAAAGAAGACTTGGAATTCTTACCAAGAGCACACCCTTTGCACACTCCCTGCTTCTCAATTATGAACTCTGGAAGACCTGTAACAATACCCCTTAGAATCATCAAAGCCCTATAGTATAAGTCTCCCAACCTATTTTTCCACAAATCACATAGGTTGTCACTATCATGTACCAAATCCTAAACAAGCTTTCTCTATAACCTATATAAAGTTCCTTCTCTAACCCCAATGACCACTGCTCTATCTAGGATAGCTTTCTTTGGATGTACGAGTACCTGCCCTATCTGAAAAGTAATGACAAAATCCATGTCCTCCATAGATGACACTGAAAGAAAATTCTTATTCAAACTTGGTACGTAAATCAAATCTTGGGCATCCAACGAACCTCCTGACTCAAGATGGAATGTAACTATTCCCTCTCCCTTCATTGCATACTTGGAATCATCACCAAGTTGCACTTGAAGATTTGAGTCACTCTCCATCAAAATGATAAATATTACCCATGCCTCTATCATATGATGAGATGCACCACTATCCAATAACCATGAACTCCTCATTGCTGTGTTGGTGGAAAGGTAAGAAACTAGTCAGTAATCCTTCTCAAACTTCGTTGCAAACTCATCAATATGCGTCTATGTTGATGCTATTATCTGCGTCTTTCCATTACCCTTATTATTCTTCTCCAGAGACGTAGATGCACAATTTCCATTCTTATGACATGAGAAACACTTTATTTTACTCAAGTCCTTCTTCTTCCCTGGTTGTGATGAACCTACATCACTTTTACCCTTATTGCTAGAAAACTTTCCTTTTCCCTTCATTGTCTTACTGACAAGAGCCAAGTTCTCTTCACTACCTCCCTATTTTCTACTCTTAGACTCCTTTCGAGTCTCTTCCTGGATGCAATCATCCCAAAGTCTCTGCTAAATGGTTCCCATGACTTGGGAAGACCATTCAATGCCACATTCACGAGCTCTACATCCTTCATTTTCTCCCCTATGGATGCAAGATGATCACATACCAGTGTGATCCTCATGAGATAGATGGTAAATTCATCATATATAGACATCTACACCGATATGATTTTATTCCTTAAGACCATCTTCCTATTCATGTTTGTGCTATGGAATAACCCTACCAAGGAATCAGACATCTCTTTGGTTGTCTTCTTCTCGGATAAGTGAGGAATTAGATGATCCTTTATTGAATCCAACATGATCCTCTATGCTTTTATCTCCTTCTTGTTGTAATCTTCCAAAGCTAATGGATTTGTCGGTGGAGTAACAACTTTGTCCACTAACTCCCAAAGGTCACGCTCGTTAAACACCAAATTTACTCTTGCTTTCTAAGAGAGGAAATTGGATTCCCCATCCAATCTATCTTCGGCTCTTAACAGTGTTGTTTCCATCCCTAAGACTTGATAACCTACCATGGAAATAACCTGTTGTTGGAAACTTCCCTTGTACTAACATGTACGGACCTGTACGAGACTGCCACCACTAGATCCCACGTATGTATGCGATTGTGATCACTAAAACCCACGTATATATGTGACTATGATAATTATGACCCGTTCATACATGACTATTCTCAAAGCCTCCCACGTATGTACACGACTGTGCTTTCTATGACCCATGCACACCTCAGTAAACCTGCAAAAACTTAGTTCTACCTCAGTATAACTATTTCCTTGAAATCCGTCTTTCAATTTCTGCCTGCTGGTTATGGATATACTATGGATATGAGATATGGCTTCCCCTCATAGGAACTTCTTTGATACCATGTTGAAATTTCTCCTACCCAACACTCGAAAATTAATTCGAAATAAATCACTTATTGAATTAAAGCACAACTGAGTAATCAACTAAATATGTAGTGGAAGCATAAACAAGGAAACCAAATCAAGCACACTTAAACACCAATATTTTTGGGTAGATACCCCTAGAAAAACACCAAAGGGAAAGCCAGTGGTGAAAATGATTTTATTATGCTAAAATCAAGGCTCCCATAACAAGGATAATGGCCCACTGAGAGAAATACAAATGCAGACAAACCTTACAAAGTTTGGTCTACTATACGACTTAGAACTGCATGCTTTTCAAGGTGTACGTGACTTTCCTTCACCAAAACCATGTATGTACATGTCTGTATCCACTAAAAACCACATACATGTATGGAAAGAATGTATGAAAAGATCCAAAATACATGACACTCTCCTTTGGATTCCTCTGACTGAAACCCACCTGCATGATCATATGTTCTCTCTTCTCCTTGACCTGGTCTCTAGATGGAAGTTCTTCTCCACCTATCCAAGATATTGAATAATAGTCCTTCGTGATCCAACTGTCTCAAAAGTCAATCCTCTACACTCAAGAATCTCAAGTCTCAAGTGTCTTCCTCCTTCATCCTATTCTTGCTTTTATAATCATGAGTTATAAACTATTTCTAATCTCCAAAGTGATTGACAATTGAGATTACTTCTCATACTCAATTGAGATTTAGAAACATGCTAATTACTTTTAGCACTTTCCTTAAATAAATAAATAAATAAATAAATTAAAGCAATTTACTTCAATAATTTATTTAATTAAGGTAAATTCAAGAGTATAAGGCTTTGGACGATTTCCACAAGTCTAGACACATAGACTTGTGCGGAAATACTTGTCTGATGCTACCACTAACATCAACAACTATATGTATTAGGATTTGAGATCTTGGTAAATCAACTATACTAACCTCAATCACTACTCATACATTGCATGAACCTCTTCCTTCCATCACTTACATTCCTAGGAACCCCTTTCATTACCTCATATTTCCTCAAGAGTCTAATTTGTTTAACCATCTCAATGAAATAATAACTTTAGTGTCATTTCTCTTGCTCAAAATCCTAATAATGGTTTGTAAACAAGGGAAATATTTTCCTAAACTCCATGGCTCTCACCGATGTCATGTCCTAAAACAAAACATGGTATTTCCCATTCATTTCCTCTCAATGACATATTAAATTGAGGAACATAGTTAAGAGGCTTAGCCTCTCCATTTTTTTAGCTCAAGAATGCATCTGACATAATTATCCAACATGCATTGTCAAGAATGGTCTAGGAAAAATGACTAGGTAAGAAGTGTTTGACATGGTTTCCACAATAGTAAAATAGCATTCACCAAGGAGAAGAGATTCATCCCTCATCATCAATAACAATAACCAAATGAATCAATGAAAACCAAAATGAATGAATCTCAAAATTCAATTCCAACCTTTTTTTGGAAGGTTCTTGCATGTAAATGTGAGGTGTATGAATGCAAGCCTAAGAAATGACACAACTCTGAAGAAAAAGACAAATTCCAAAGGCAAGGGATGGGTCAAGTATTCTCAAGTTGCCACTTTTTAATAAGATGGTGTATGGGTTTTGGTCACATTCCCTTTTATTCCCCTCTCATTGCCTCATTGCTCCCATGGTTCTCCTACGATGTTGTTGACCCCAAGTTCACTTCAATTTATTAACATTAAGTTATAATTTCAATATAATTCACTTTCTAATATACTTACCACACACTTATCCTACCCACTTCATAATACCACACATTCTTTCATGTTCCGGTCTTTCCATCTTGTGACAGGCATTATCTATTTCTTATGCACTTGATGTATTGTTGGATATGCATTTTGGATCAGTTTTGGGATCCGTGCCAAGAATAAGTCAAAGAATAAAAGGTAGTTATAAGATGGACCAAAGCGCACGACGAGAACAACCTTTAAGGAGTCAAAGTGCGGGATAAGAGGAAGCACAACGAAGTGATGCACAAAAGGTAGAAAATAGTTATAGACCATTGGGGTATTGGGACATTTGTGTCCACATTGTAATGGGATTAGCTCTATTTTCTATGTATAAATATGTAATGAATTTTTGTGTAGAGGGGGTTGACAGTTCTAATGTTCGACATGTGAGAAATTATTAGTGCTTTTTGGGCAAGTTGAGTCGAGTGAAGGAAGAAGTTTTGAGGTATGATTGAGGAGTGAGGCTTGCACTGCAACAGAATGACTAGGAAAGTTTGGGTAATGTTACTGTAGCATATTTTGTAGTGCAGTGCCCAGCTGTAAGAAGAATTCCAATGACTAATATAAGAAGCTAGCCATTGTGGACCCAACCCAAGTTGGGTGAACCACGCTAAAACGTGTTTGTTGTGATGTGTTGTGGTTGCATGTTATGATGTTTACTGTTATGGTGCAATGATGACAAATATTTAAGTATTATGAATGTGTTAGTAATACATGACGATACAATGTCGTGCACTGAAGTAACTGATAATTGAATGAATATCATAGTAAGGGAATGCCACACACATGGTATGCTGGATATTAAGTAACTGTTAAGTAATGGAAATTGTGCACATGAGTATATGGTTAGTAAATAAATGTTGAATTCCTCCCTTCTTCTCATCACTACAAAACCTTGGTTCTTGCAACCCCTCTATATGCCTCGGGTGAGACTTCACTTGCGCTGTAGGTGATGCCAAAAGGACCGGTGTCTCAGGKTTTTTTTGTTATATTGATGATTAGTCCTAGATCTTCCCACTGCAAGACAACACATGGTTCCATTTCCGGGACCAGGAACTGTAATTGAGGGGAATGTTTTGGAGGCCGAATAAGGAGGAGATCACCRAATGGCTAGAAAGGAAGCAATGATAATTTTCCACAGAACATAATAGGAACCCATGGCTTGGCGATGAACAATGGCTGCAAAGGTAGGTATTCACAGATATTCATGAAATTTTCTTGGTGCATTTCCAATACTTTTAACTGAATGGTTAGAAAGACTAGTGGAGAACATTGAGAGATATCGAGCTGAGGCTCTGAGAAACTATACCCCTGATCTGATCAGACAGTTGAATATAGTAAGTAATAAGGTTTCTCTCATTGTTGATTTTTGGTTGAATAGTATAATGGGGGGTTACATTACAGAGTTAGCAGTATATTGTACCCAGTCTTATAGTGTCATAGAGAGGGAATTTTTCAGGGGTTCGCGTGGAAGGTATTTGAGCACACTGTCTACTTGGATAAAAAATTTGATGTGTGACATGAATGTTATGAATATGGATTCTGATTGCTAGGAACCTTCGTGCACATAGGGGGATTGGGGGATGACCAGAGGATAGTTTGAGAGTGGAAAGGATGCATAAGGATAAGATGGAATGAGGATGTCGAGAGAGGAAGACACTAACTCAGACAGAGAGATTGGAGTATTGTGCTATGGGAAAAGGTTTAGATATAGTTAGAAGGAGACTGTGGCTGAGAGAGAAGAGTAGCATATAGTATTTGAGAAAAGAGACCCTTGCACAATATTTCAGATCACATCGTATAAAGAAAGGAAAGAGAAAGAAAATGATCCTAAGTACAATCCAATAGAATAAGGAATTCCATCTTAGATTGAAATCTGTTTTGAACCCACGACCCCGTGTGCGTCGCCTAGATTTGAAGCATAAATGAGAACATTGTCAAGAGAAATTATAGTTAGTGGAGGAAGTAAGAAAAAAAGTCAGAATAGTGGAAGTATCACAGTGAACCAGAGTCAGTCAACATCACCGAAGGTAAGTACTACACAAAGTACAATGGCAGGAATATAGCATACACTAAGGATGCCTAAATTTCAGGGAGCAGGGTCGGAAGACCATGAGAAACACTTGTTTGTATGTGACATGATATGGACTATGAAGAATGTCCAGTACAAGGAAACAAATATCATGCAACCAAGACATTTAGAGGTCATGCAATTCTATGGTATATGAAGTATCAAAAAACTACATTGGTTGGACAATCAAGAACTTTGGAAGAGATTGGAAAATCATTGTTAAAGGAATTCTGGAAGCTGAAATCCAATTTGCAATATATTACAGAGATGAAAGAGATTAAGAAAGTACATAATGAGACAGTTTGAGACTACAGTTAGCGATTTAAATATGTGACGGGTAGATTAACCTTTCAAATTCCTGGCGAGCAACATCGAGAATGGTTTATTGCAAGTTTGTTGCCACACATTCATTGTCCGTTGACACAACAAAAGGTCATATTGCAACCTGAATCCTTAGATATCATGATGAAGTTGGAAGCATATCTTGTGGGAGATGGTGCAGGTATGACACAGGTACAGTCACAGTTGGTTGTGCTGAGAATTCAGTTATCAAAGATAATGAAGGAAAAGGAAAAGTGTGAAGATGTTTGGTGTATTACATGTTAGACAAAATGTTAAGAACCAAACATCAATATAGCATAGAAAAACCTCAGGAAAAGTACTCAACGCCTTGAAAAAGAGATAATTTCAGATAATAAGCCTCTTCGAGGGGGCAACCTCCTTTTACCCCACTTAAATGTTCAAGTACAAGATGATTCAAAATGAAAATGTCTCCTTGGTATA
>JASDQU010586107.1:75250-124531 GCA_032191745.1 Picea mariana | reverse complement strand
TACTAATCTAAATTACAACTAATGGCCTAAGCTGACATAAATAAAATAGCATTACTAATCTAATATGCCCCAATTAAGGGGTAATGAGCCAACATTAGGGCTTAACACAAAATGTCATTGAAAGGAAGAATTCCCAACATTCACGCAATATATGGCCAGAAGGGAACCAAACCCATTGACAAGAGGAGTAGGGTATTGTGAGATATGTAATACATGGGGATATCATCTGACTTCTTGTTCATTAATGTAGAAGTACCCGAGTCCACCCAGGAAATTATTCTTTGATTTTTGTAAATTTGTAGGACATGATGAAAAAATTGTCGTGTGTTCAATTTAAAGAGAGAGCACACTTCAGATGCTTACAAAATCTAGGAAGAAAATTTTGCAACAAAAGGAGGGGTTACAAGTACAATACTCTGAGAGGATTTAATTAGGGTGGACTTCGAAGATTTAGCAGAGGCCAAGGATGTGGAGGATTTGGTGAAGGAGGTAGAGGACCAATAATCTGTTATAATTTCAATCAATCAAGACATTTAGCAATAGATTTCCTGAATTATTGCATGCCATGCATGTATTGTAGAGCATTGGATCACGTGACAGAAGAATGTACTCAATTGATAGCGAAGTGGAAGGAAAGAGGGAATCAGAATTAGAACCATAATCAAAACCAGAACCTGCAGATGATAACAGTCGAGGAGCGTGATGATCAACCTAGAGTAGAATCCGTTACATGGGGAGGAACGAGGACTAGACCATATGGGACATAAAAGGGAAAAGGGGTTGAACAATGGATAAGGAAAGCAACTGAGCCTACACCAGAATTTAATCTGCATAAAGAGAAAGAGACATATCAATAAGCTAGAAAGAAGATATTAGGACCAGACTGGGTAGAATCAACATCAAAGTCACCACCGATATATGATATATTGTCAGTTTATGATCACACTATTCCACAAAGGCCAATTGAAAAAGGTAAGTACTTTGAAAGATTTTCTAAAGAGTTGTTTAGAATTGATGAAGGGTGAAATAAAGTTGAATGCATTGTGTGGGATGATCAATCAGTATACTCAAGACAAAGAAGTACCTATGATGTAGAGAGCACTGAACCATGTATTGCACAAGAAGAGGACAAACAAAGAGTTCATATTAAGTGCGCAGATAGGAGATTATGACATGGATAATTTCATGCTAGACTTAGGATCAGATGTCAATGTTCTTTTGAAACAGATGTGGGAGATGATGGGGAAACCAAATCTATTTTGATCAACTATTCAGTTGAGGATGGACAACCAACATAAGACAATATCGATTGGGATACTGGTAGGAGTACCTGTGAACATAGATGGAGTGTAAAGTGTAGCTGACTTTGAGTTCATTGATATCGTGGACAAAAATCAACTGTATTCAACATTGATCAAACTGGATTGGGCCTTTGATAATCAGAGGATTATTAGCTCAAAGAAAAGGGAAACGATTTTTGAAGGAGGAGGCTTAAAGGTCATTGCGCCATTAGATCCCACAGAGGCAAGCAGATAAGTGGAACTTGTGAGAAAGGAAATCGATAACTTGTATAACATGATCTTGCGCATGGATGACTAAGTCAATCCCACTGCAGATGGTGCACTTAGTTGGAGAAGCTTTATATCTTGTGCATCAAAATCAGAGGAAGGACTTGAACATTGGAATCATTGGTTGCACGAAGTATCGACCCAAATATGTGCTCACATTACTCGTTCTTTGTGCTATATTAGAACAGAGGTACGCCATACACCCAAGTTTGATGGATCAATGGAGGTAAGTTCTTTTGTCAATGAATTTGAGTTGCAGATACTCGAACAAAAAATATTGTTGGCATTAGATGTTTCACCGAGAGCAACCCCAACGAGATGGTGGGAAACACATAAGGAAGGTGTAGAGGATTGACAACATAGTAAAAGGATGATATAGATCAGATTTGGAACAAAATAAATTATGCACAAATATACATGGATGAGAAATCTGAAGGATCATGTTGCGTGATATATTACAACTTGGAGACAAGTGTTGAAGCAGGAATGGACGCACATATTCATACATACACTGGAGACAGCTCCAAAGAACTGGTATCTAGAGCTAGACGTGTGTAGAGGGACAACCGACTGGGAAGAGCTCACCCAAGTTTTTAAGGTAACATTTAATTTTGAAGCTGAGTCACCTTTAGTAGATACAACTTTACAAGTCATTAGAAGTAAAAAAAATTATGGAAGAAGGGAAGATAGAAATAGTACTTGTGTGTAGGGTGCACATAGAGTATGCAACCATTCATGAACTATTAGAATGTTATAATGTTACTGAGGAAGATCGAGAGGAAGAAGAACCCAGAAATGTACAAGTACCAAAGACTGAAGGGGAGCACGCAATAATAGGCCCTACGCTTGAATCCAACGCATATGCGAAGCCATTGAGGGTGTGAAAAGTGAACATTGGCACGAAGGAGAAAATGAAGTTCATGAATATTGGTGATTACTGGAACGACAAGACTATGGAAAAGATAGAATACCTATTGTGTGAATACCAAGATCTATTTACAGAAACCTTTTCAGAGATGAAGGGAATAACTGGGGAATTAGGCGAAATAAAGATCCCATTAAAACTAGATGCTAAGATAGTAAGACAGAGACCTTATAGATTGAATCCAAAGTATAAGGAAAAAGTGAAGGAAGAACTTGAAAGAATGATATAAGTTGGTGTCGTTGAGCCCTTCATAGAGTCTGAGTGGATAATCCAAATGGCGTTCCAAGATAAGAAAATAGGGGGCATTATAATTTGCATCGACCTAAGGAAATTGAACGATGCATGTTTGCATGACCTGTTTTCGACTCCCTTTACAAACGAAGTAATAGAAAATGTAGGAGGGAAAGAGGCCTACTCGTTCACCGATGGATTCTCAAGATACCATTAGATAAATATTGCACCAGAAGACAGACATAAGATGACATTTGCGACAGAATTTGGAAGCTTCCAGTACAAAGTTATGTTGTTTGGGTTAAAGAATACACCTCTTGTATTTTCTAGAGTAGTTGTCACAACCTTTAAGGAGTTTATTCATAAGTTTATTGAAGTGTACTTAAATGATTGGACTGTATTTATCCTATTGAAATATCACATAGAAACTCTAATGTTGATGCTTGATAGATGCATAAAATATCATAAATCATTAAATTTGAAGAAATGTATTTTCTGCGCACTGTTTGGGATATTGTTAGGTCATGTGGTATGCAGGCAGGGTTTATTGGTTGATCCTGCCAAGATAACAGTAATTGTTAATTTTCCACCACCTGAATCAGTGATATAGTTGAGAAAAACTTTGGGTCATACATGATATTATAGGAAATTTATTAAAGGCTATGCGTAGATTATAGCTCCAATAGAGCAGTTATTGAAGAGAGAATCTAAGTTTCAGTGGAATGAAGATTGTCAACAAGACATGGATGTATTGAAGCATAAGTTATTAACTGCACCCATTTTGGTTTTCCTAGATTGGCAGAAAGAATTTCACATTCATGTGGACGTATCGTCGATAATGCTCATCGTAGTATTATCCCAACCAAGTGAGGGAGAGTTATACCATCCCATTTCTTTTGCTAGCAGGAAGTTGTCGAATGCTGAGAAGAATTACATGAAAATAGAAAGGGAAGGCTTGGAAATGGTTTATTCCTTTAAGAAGTTCATACACTACTTTTTGGGATCCCATTTCAATATTTATATAGACCACTCTGCACTGTGATATCTAGTGAACACGCTAGTGTTGGGGGGGATAATCTACAGATGGTTATTGTTGTTCCAGGAGTATGATTTCGAAGTTATTGTGAAGCTAGGGAAATTGAATGTGGGACCAGAACAATTGTCGCGGATATTAACAGGAGAAGATGCAGTTAACCTAGATGATAGTTTACCAGATGGACATTTATTCTCAGTTCAAATGGTAGATGCCCACTTTGCAGAAATTTTCCAATATTTGAGCACATAAGTGGCTCCATCCAATATGATAGTAGCACAGGAGAAGCAATTAGTGGTTAAAGCAACTGACTATTAGTTGATCGCAAGAAACTTATATAAATTAAGTTTAGATGGGATATTTCCACATTGGGTGCTAGAACATGAAAGACCAATGATCTTGGGAGATGCACATGATGGAGTTGCAGGAGGCCACCATGCAGGGAAAGCCATAATGCATAAGATCTTGCATGCATGACTATGGTGACCTACCCTCCATAAGGACACAGAGGGATATTGTCAGAGCTGTGACATTTTTTAGAGAGTAGGAAGCTCATCGCGAAGGGATGAGATGCCTTTGAACCTGCAAGTCACTTTGTATGCGTTTGAAAAATGGGAAATCGATTTTATTGGACCAATTAATCCACCAACGAGGAGAACATGAGCTAGGTACATAATTACTGCGACAAATTACTTGAGAAGATGGGAAGAAGTAGAATCAATTACATATTGCAGCGCGAAGACCACTACGTGACTCTTATTTGAGAACATAGTCACGAGTTTTGGGTGTCCTAAAGTACTTATGAGCGACCATGAGACTCACTTTTTTATCCAGGAGGATATAAGGAATGCTCAAAGAGGTCCAGGAGGATTTGAAACGCTCATAGAGGTCCTAGGGGATCGAAAAAGATCAAAATATGACTGTCTCAAATGATCGAGAAAAAAACATCAATATGCATAGCTCGTCGCCAACTTTCCAACGGTGCAAACGATGCCTCAAATGAAGCTCATATGTGAAAGTTATGCTTAGTCAAAGTTTTGGTCAAAAGTGAAAAAGGTTTTAAGCTTAGCCCTCGACCCTAGGTTCCAACAACATGCAGCGAAAACCATGGCACATTGGCGTGGGAGTTATTACCACTCCAACAGATTATATGTAAACTACATACCATATATAACTTATAACAACTCCCCATAAATCCACGTGGAAGTTGTAACAAATGGCTTTTATTATAAGTGGGTATCATTAAATATATTATAATGAATGAAAGAAAGAAAATGATTTTAACGTCCACGAGGCTAACAATAGCCTATGGGATAGACCACCTCACACACTGATTTCTGTAGTTCATCCATTTTCCTGTTCAACTTGATGATGAGCTCCCCCAATTTCTCCACTATCCCCTCGCTGAATAAGTTATTCCAAGAGATAGTTGTCAAGATACTTGTATAGCTGTCCCTACTGTCTTTGAAGGCTTCACACTCTAAAATGAAATGTTTTTCTGTTTCCACTTTTCCGGAGGTGCATAACACACACACCCTTTCTTCCCAAGCTTCTTTTGGTCTTTTCCAACACTGAGTTTCACAACAGAGTTGATGGGAATTGGTTCTTAATTGGGCAATAAGCATTTTGTCTCTCCAAGATATATTGGCCCCTATGTACGCTTTTTGATGATGATTGTATGTGGGGTTAAACTCTTCAATATAATACTCTTTCTTGCTCCCAATCCCTTTATCCCAAGTTTGCTTGTGGAACCTATCAATAAAAAAATCCTTTATCTCTTTACTGTTCGTAGGGAACCTGTTCAAGTGGATATCCCATTTATTAAGCCATTTAATATTTTGTCACATCCACGTCTTCTTTCTTTTGCACAATATGTCATTGAAGACGAACTTAGGCCACCGATTGTCTTCCATTTGCTCAATTTTTTTTAGATATCTTTTGAGACGCACCATAGCAATTACTTCAATAGGAGAAGCCCCCATTTCACTCAGCATGATATCATAAGGGACTGAACTTTTAATTTTAAACTTGTTTGTGATCAAGCGTTTTTTAATCTTCTCAATTTGCTTCCACTGTAAGTCAGATGTGTTGTTGGCCCACACTTCACAACCATATAGAACCATCGGGATCACTAAAAGCCCAAAGAGATTTTGCATAGTCTTCCAATCCCATAGCTTTGCTTCTCTGCACCTATTTTGAAAAGCATAGAACGCTTTCCAACCTCCCACAGTTCTTTTCTTTCTGCAACCTTCCCAACTTAGATTTTTGTTGAAGTCAATTCTGAGGTATTTGTAATCTGCCACTTCTTCAAGAGTTTACCAATATTATAAAAAACCACTCCATAAAGACTTTAAATGCCACAAATTATTCTAAAGGGGGTTTTATTATAATGGATATTATAATATTGTTATAATAACAATATTATAAAAAATATATGAACCACATACTATTTAATACCATGCGCATGCCAAGAACTTTGGTATAGTGGGTTTTTTTATTAACAAAACATGCGAATTATATTAAGTGGGTTTTTGAACATAACTACATTTGATATTGTTATAATATGGTTATAACACCTATGCTTAAATTAGCATATGGTTTTAACCATGTAACTTATTATTAATGACTTTGTAACCACAAAGATTCCCTTCTTGGGATATAAAAGGAGCTCCCACACCATTGTATGGACACACTACACTACATTGGTGTATCACAACACAACTCATGTGTGAGAGAACGCTTGTGTGTTAAAAGGCTTTGTGCCATTTTATTTCATATAGAGTTTAAACTCGTTTGTAAGAGTTAGGAAGAGGTTTTCATGCCAAAGCCTTGTATTGTATCTCTTTATGTAGATCTTATGTGTCATTTGCATAAGTTGAGAGAGTTTAAAAGCCTTGTATTACCTCTTTCATGCAGATCTTTGCTCATTTTTGTGAGTTAAGAGAAAATGAAACCTTGTATTACTTATTTTTGTATAGAGATTTTTGTGCTCGTTTGTATGAATTAAGGGGAAGACATCAAATAGAGATTTCTTATGTGCTTGTTTGTATGAGTTTGTAATTGATAGATTATTCACATAGAAATTCCTGTTGTTGAGGATATTTCATTTATGTATTATTTGTAAAGTAAAGTCTTGCGGGATTTTTGCCAAGACCTCAGAGCAAGTTCATTTTGGTGATATGAGTTAATTTACAAGCATTTTGAGTTTATGGATAAGATATTCACATGAAAAGTTGCAAATAGGTCGAATTGGTCCTTTATTTTCCCGAATTTGGTCGGATATGGTTGTGAATTAACATCTAAGTATTTTTGGGCTGAATTAATATCAGAGATTGATCAAGTTGTTTTTCAGAACTCGTTTGGTATTTTCATAACACTTTTTGAACAAGACAATTGAAACATTGACAAAAGAGTTCCAGATTCAGCATCAAAAGAGCACTCCATATCATCCACAAGCTAATGGAACCGTAGAGGATTTCAATAATAAATTGGAGAATGCATTGACAAAGGTCTATAATGTAGCACACAACGATTGGGACTTAAGGATTCTTGCAGTGCTATGGGCCTATAGAACTACATGCAAAAAGTTGACAGGTTAGACACCTTTTAGACTAGCATATGGTCAAGAAGAAGTCATTCCCATGGAATTTTTGGCACCAAGTCTGCGCATTGCTACAATGGAATACCTTACATATTCCGATGTAGTAGAAGAAAGATTATCCAAATTACTGATATTAGAGTAAGATCAATTTGTTGCAAGGTTCCATTAGCGAGTACAAAAGGCACTAGAAAAAACGTGGAACGATAGACACATCAAGTAGAAGAAATTCTAGAAAGGAGATCTAGTGCTTCTATATGAAAGTAAGTTCTTAAAACACCTAGGAAAGTTCATGATGCACTACCTAGGGCCATATTTTATTAGATATGTAACATAAGAATGTGTTTTTCAACTAGAACAATTGGATGGACAAGTCATGGAAGGACTAGTGAATGGGAGTTAGATGAAACTGTACATGGACGATTGTCCTACCATGCACTAGGAAAACTACTCAGACTAACATGTATCATAGTGTACTATAGCAAGAAAAATATAGAAAAAGAAAGAAAAAGTGAGTAAAATGGGAAAAAATAAAGAACGTAGTTCAGGGAAGAATTCAAATATTGAAGAGTCCAAGAAGTTAAGGAAAAATAGGACATTGTCACAGAAGAGAAATATGCAGAGAGAATAGATCGTGTAGAGAGAAGAGATCACACAGAGAGAAGAGACCACATAGAGAGAAGAAAGTGCACAGATGACAGATAAGAGCATTTAAGACAATCCATGACGGGATATGATGTAAATAGTTACCATGATAATGAAGTAGCGACGTTGAGTAAAATTAAACGTAGATCGGCTAGAAGATCTTGACAGATTGCAAAATCAAACAAATAAATCGCCGAAGATATAGAGTTGATGGAGCATTAAGATAGGTAATGAATGAAAACCACTAGTGGACTGGATGGAAGTTTAGGTGCGAAGGGAAATGAACAACTGGAGATGAAGTATAAAAGAAAGCATAGGGTTGATGGGGGAAAGTTACTGTCATTCCGAATTTGCATAAAAAATAGAGTTATAGAGATGAAGAGCTAAAGTTACAAAGTTGAGGTTATAGAGATGAAGTTTCATAACCAATTGGAAGTAGAGACCAATGTCACAGAGGAAGATGGAACCACCAAATACAACAACAAATTCAATGTCAATATTGAAGAAACCTTGTGGCCAACCCACAACGCCACCGTCATTGAAGAAATTCGGGAAGCATCATCCTCAGAATCAAGATTCACCAGGGATTATATCTTGCCAAGAAATCTATCTGCAAAGCACAACAATTTACATAAGGATGAAAAGTACTCGCTAATGGAGCCACTAATTCCAAAAGGAGTGATCATTGAAGGGGACATGTTAGGTATGATAGTCGCGTTAAAGTATGCCAACCATGACATAACAAATGCAAAGAAGTTTCCTAAGTTAGTGCCCAACAAATTCATGAGGAAGTCCATTAGTTCTGAGACTCATATGATAGTCATAGAAGCACATGTGTGGGCTACGAGTTGTAGAAAGTTGTCTTCCAAACATGTTCGATTTACCTCACTTTGGACATATCCAATAGATCAATTTAGTGTGTAAAAATGTTGCTAATTTTTGTGCATGGGGGATACGTGTGGCTCGATAGGGAAGTTTCCATTGATAAAGGCCTCATAGTATGTATTACTGGTATTTCGTCGTAGGGGGAGGACCCATCCTTATTTTATTTTTATAAAAAGAACGAAAAAGAATTATCTAAGAGCATGAAGGAAAAAATTCCATACATTATGTCGACAATGCAATTTAGACATCACTAGCATATGAAACCCGATAGTAAGGTTCGCAACACAAACCTCAACCTATAATTTGTTGAGGAAGTGCATAAAAGATCAAGTGCCAACAATGGTCATAACGACAGTAGAAAGACGTGTTAAAGGTGCCAAATGAATTGGGCGACATTCTTATTGAACCAATTTTTGAATGATTGTGAGGAAGCGCATGATAAGAGGACCGAGTTCCATTATTCATGGTTACTAATTATAATAGTGCTATCGTCTTAGAGAGAGCCCAATGATAGTGAGGTTTTGGGAGCCATGAAGAAGCCCTGTTTAGTTGCATGGTATCAAAACCTATGGTATACTACACATAAGGAACGACATATGAAAAATAATGTCACATTTTATATTTATAAGGAAACTATGAGGGACAACATCAAGCAGACACTGCTCATACCACCTCAGGTGGTTGAGGCATATAAGGCAGTGGTGTGATTTAAGGTAGGCCATCACCACATGTACGTATAAGCAAAGAAATAACTAGATCAACAATGGATTCCAACATAATACAGATTGACTGGGAAGATATGGGCCATATTATGGTCGATTGGGAAGATGAGTGGAAGATTCCATTAGCAGAGACAAGGCTATCAGAGAAGCAAAACCTGAAATTACACAAGATCGATGAAGATGAAGAAGAAGGAGATTCACATGAAAAAGAAAATTGTACTAATGAAACAACACAATGGACAACACCACACACAGAGCAGAAGAGAAAGGAACCAGAGATAGGGAGATCTGTGCCACAACGGACAAAGCGCAAGGCCGTCAAGGAAGTGGCTATCTAGGATTTGGCAAGGGAAGATTTGGAGAAGATATGAAACCAAGTGAAATAAGTCACTGACGATGCATTTCAGCGCGCAAAACAACAACAAGAAGAGATGAATAGACGCATGTAGGAACAAATGTTTGAACTGCGCCAACTACTAGAAGCAACAAACATCGCATCAAAGCGATAGACAGTGGAGGAACCAACAATAAGCACTATAAATACTGGGGAGGTAGTGCCAACAATCTCCGAGTTCTTAGCAGTCGCAGGAGAATGCATATTGATTAAGCTAGTGACAGGGGTAGTTGAGTTCCCCACTACAGAGATGCAAGAACATGCAAGGGAACTAAGTCACATTGACTTAGTTCTATCACAACTACCAATAGAAGTATTACATGAATTATAGATGAGTGCAACATAAGAGATGAACTTGTGCACATAGAATACATCTAGCGATTTGGTGAAGGTTACGGCATAAAATGTCACATTAAATATGGAGTAAAGAAATGTTAAGAAAAATCATGATGAGGCTGCATAGAAGGTTGAAAGATGTAGCAGGCCTTCGAGAAGGTTTATCAATAACTTCCAGAAGTTCAAACAGAAGGAGGCCCCAGTCAAAGACCAAGTCACGAAGATAAGTGAATCCATTCAGGGCTTCCATGCACAAATAATCGACTTGGAAGCACGCATGACACCAAGCACTCCACCTGAAGAGAGGGAGAAAAGGGAGTATATTGTGACAACAATGGTGGAAAGAATAAAGAATATGGAAGTGGAATGCACTCAACTTTATACAAAGACTATGGGCGTTTGGACACAACTTAGTGAATATAAGGAGCAACAAAATATCAATAAGAAGATCCAAGTTGCGTAGGAAAAGGTGCATAAGTTTAAAGCAGTGATGGGAACATTACCTCCAACAAAGGTGGTAACAACGATGAATAAGAAGATAAAGTTCTATTCATAAATGAAATAGCTAAGGGTGGAGCAATAAGCTCGCGTACAAAAAATATAATTACTACAGGATGAAGCATACAGAGTGACAATGAACTTAGCAACAACTCAAGGCATAATCAAATAGGTAACTGATGAAGGTGTCGAGAAGATGCAAGCTTGGGTCTATGCCGAAATAGTTGACCAAATTTTGCAGAAGGAACTAGAGGTCAAGGAAAAGGCCGCAACAATGAAGGAGACCTCCAAAAAATTCATGATGCACTGGAAGAATTTCCGAGGGGCTCGGGACGAGCCACAAGTGAGTGTTGGGGGCCTATTGGATAGGCATTTTGGATAAGTTTTGGGATTAGTGCCAGAACAAGTCAAAGAATAAAAGGAAGTTAGAATATGGACCAGAGCACATGACATGAGCGAACTTTAAGGCGTCAAAGCACGACGAAGTGACGCACAAAAGGTGGAAAAAGGTTATAGACCATTGATTTTTTTGGACATTTTTGTCCACATTGTAACGAGATTAGCCCTATTTTCTATGTATCAATATATAATGGGTTTTTGGGTAGAGGAGGTCGACAGTTCTGAAGTTCCGAGGTTTGACATGTGAGAAATTCTTAGTGCTTTTTGGGTAAGTTGATTCGAGTGAACGAAGAAGTTTTGAGGTATGACTGAGGAGTGAGGCTCACACTGCAGCATAATGGCTAGGAAGGTTTGGGTAATTCCACTATTGCATATTTTGTAGCACAGTGTATAGTTGTAAGCAAAATTCCAATGACTAATATAAGAAGCCAGTTGTTGTGGACGTAGCCCAAGTTGGGTCAACCATGT
Organism: Picea mariana; assembly: GCA_032191745.1. Lineage (NCBI taxonomy): Eukaryota > Viridiplantae > Streptophyta > Pinopsida > Pinales > Pinaceae > Picea > Picea mariana. Next base: position 112,829 of record JASDQU010586107.1, on the reverse strand, counting down.
TAAAATCTGTCTGTTGTGATGTGTTCTGGTTGCATTTTATGATGTTTATTGTTATGGTGCAATGATGATAAATGTTTAAGTATTATGAAGTGTTAGTTATACATGATGATACAATGTCGCTCACCGAAGGAATTGCTAATTGAATGAATATCATAGTAAGGGAATGTCACACACAGGGTATGTCGCATATTAAGTAATTTTTAAGTAATGGAAACTACACACATGAGTAGATGGTTCGTAAATAAATGTTGAATTCCTCCCTTCCCCTCATCACTGCAGAACCTTGGTTCCTACAACCCCTCTAGATGCCTCAGGTGAGACTTCACTTGCTCTGCAGGTGATGCCAAAAGGGACGTTGTATAATGATTTTGCTGGTATATTGATGATTAACCCTGGTTCTTCCCATTGCAAGCAAACCTATATTAACATTACCATATCTTCCATGGTTCCAAATTAGGGGTATTATGCTAATGTTTTGTTTTCAATATTTCTAACTAAATCTTTGGCTTTCCACCAACATTAGTTTTAAGAGGAATACTTTAGTGAATAATAAAATCTGCATTACAATTTCAAGAAGAAGCACTCATAATTTTGTTTATCCAACCAACACTTAGGTTAGCTTACTATCTCCTTCCAAAAGAGGAATTTCATCCTCATACCAAATCAATAATCACCACAAAACATTATCCAATCAAAAATATTGGAAACTCATAATTAACTAGAAATATAGCAAAAAAATAAAACAATACCATTATTATACATGATAGAATAATGTTGAATATAGTGGTTGAGTTTCTAGTTCAATTCCCTTAGTATTTCCCTAACCCTTTTCCACTCTACCATACCTAGGGCTCCTTCCTTCCCTTATAATAATGATTTGTGTCAAAGCACACCAAGATCATATTTAAAACCAATTTCACAAAAGGAATGAATCAATATATGCTAGATAACACCTCTACCCTGAGATCAATAAATGGTCCAAATTATTACTACCACTAGACAACAATGGCATGTTTATGACTTCATGCCTCACCAATTTAGGCTCCTAGACCATATGTTAATATTTTCCCATCATTTAAGTATTCTTCCAAGATCCCCCTATCTCAAGGTTTACTTATATATTTATATAACCAATTAGGATTACCACCTCACCCCATGCAAATTAGCTTATTTTCCTAAGTCCATGAAGTATTGATTTATCACCTCCTTAGGTGTCAGGGTGAGAAATTGAATATTTTCCTTAATTTAATATTCATTTATTATTCACCCCCACTTGGGTTGCACCCCAGTGTTTTATTTTATTTTTAATTATAAATAAAAGTGATATCTCCAAATTTATTAAATATTTTTTTTTTAAATGCCACTTTAAGAAGGTAAATTTTTACACTCAACTAATACAACCACAACGTTATGTGATTTAGCTAGGTCTGACATTGAATTGGGTAATGTAAGATCCTCTTACACTAATAGGGACTAAACATCCTTTTCAGGCCCCCACCAACCCGAAAATAACCACGAGGCATATCTCCTCCAAAAGTGTGAATACTTAGGGTGGGCATGTCCAGTCTACCTCTGGATAGACATGTCTCCTCTATCCAATCCCCTAGATCATGCATATTCTCATCAGACTTCACATCCCATATCAAGGTCGAGTAGGTATTTCACCTCTATTTATCGCACCAAAACATGTGTCAAAGATCCCTATTGCATCCTCACACCCACAAGATGGCTAGCTGAAAAGACATTGACTTGTATCTTACTCATCACACAAAACAAATCAAATACGTCTACTCAATTAATCATCCAATGATTATATAAAAGTTTACACCATTTGTTACCCATTTTAGGGCCATATTCGCTTGGCATCATTTTGAAGCTCATATCATTGCACTAAAATGATCAATTGTTTGTATTATTCAGAGTCAGAACATGTCTCACAAGTATCACATTATAATAATCAATAATAATGTAATTATAGTAATGACAATACAATTTAGTGAAGGCTCATCAAGCCTTCAAGACCCCATTTTTGGGTCACATAACAACAACTCCTTCGGGGAGCTCCTTGCGTGTATGGATACCCTACAACCTTTCATACACTGTCAACAATAACTCATTAGAACAATGTACCATAATCAAAACAATACCACATGTCTACATCATATGTTAAAAAATCATATTGCAACATCATGATCCATCTCATCATTGGCCATTCTCAACAACATTAAATTTATATCTCACGCATCAATCATGTCACTACATCTATGTATTCCAAAAATCCTTTCCCAACCAATGTGCATATATAATGGTCTCATCCCAAGCAAAATGGTACATATCAATTAGTATACGTGTCACATCCAACAACATCACTAAAGTATGAAATCAATACAAATATATCATATCAATCATCAACAAAAATATAATATGGGTCATCCCATCTACCTCGAGGCTAACCTCCCAATCAAGCGTATAATCGAAGTCAAGGAACAAGGCACCACATACTAGTCCCCATTGGGAAAATTAATTTTGGAGTTATTGTGAAAAGAAAAGGGAAATTAAAGGAACAATAGATTGCCAACGTACCCGATATACATCCAAGGATATGAACGACCATTAGATGCTCAAAATAATATCTCACCCTTTGTTAACTGTCATACTACTTGCATCTTGCTTCAAGAATACACATTGTTTGTTGACGATAAATCTATATCTACTAATGGAGAGTCCCCTGGTGAGTGGCTTGAGCTCACCAAAAAAATAAAGGGATAAACCACTACTTATCTTTCCCTAGGGTTGACATGAAAGAATAAAATGCAATAAGGGGTATGGAATAAATACATGTTTAATAGTCACTAGTCCTTCTTTATGTAATCAACCGGGATGACTAATCCCAATCTAGAATATTCTACAACATGTACACATTTCAAATAACTACAACCTTTTTTATTTCTAAATTGACATTTCATGTAAGCAATAAAACATGCAAGATATAACACCCTAGTTGGTATTCAAGTATGCATATCCTACAAATCCTAACATTTATGCATGACAATGTTTAAAAAAAATACACAAGCATTAGAGGGGAAAGAAAGTAGGTCTATATTATTGATTGAAACCTCTTTCACCATAGTTTGAGTCTTCTCATCATTAGCCATATGTACTCATCTTTCCATCAATATAATAATAGTCTTATTGTGATAGAGTGGTTAAAGGATGTTCAACCAATTTATACATAAGACTTAATCACTACTTGGAGAACCAAAGGTTGGTTCCCTTTGACATGAGAGAAGACAAAGGTCAAAGGTAATCAAATACAAGCTAGCATATTCTCCAGAGTAATGACACCTTCTTTTTTGTTCCCTTTTCTTGTTCTAGGATCCCTTATTTATCTTAATAAGGGGGTGATATAGTTGAGGAAAAGTGAAATGCATGTCATACATGTGATTTCCATGCATAACCTTTGCTCGTAACCTATGCATATGCCCTTTTTGTAATTTTCTAGGGTATTGTGAGGGTGCTCAAAAGTTTATAATAGGAAACTTATTAGTGGGTCGCAAAATTTACTAGGAAAACTCACAAGCATATGGTAAAAGGGTAAAATAATTATGGAGATGTAATTTTATCCCTGACATAAAGTATTTGGGTGGATTTGGGTCAATTAAGTTGATCAAGGGTGACCAAATCTAAGTATAATAGATCCCCCTTAATGTGTTAGGTTAGAAGACTAGTTGATGATCAAAACACATTATAAAACACAATATTCTAACAAGGGAACCAAGGAAGGAGTCCTACAAACTAAGGATCAACAAGGGACCTACAAACAAATGCCATAGTATTAGATGTAAAAAAAAAAATTCCAAAGGCGAGCATACCCATGCTAAGGTGTAAACAAGTATGGTTGCTAAAAACAATGCATCGCAAATCCATGGGGTATATTATATGAAAAACCATGGCCACAATAGAATACACAATGGATCCATGTTAAAATGATATCATAGCTATGATCAAATACATAGTTGATCTACGTCTCAATTTACATAAAGAGAACCACGACAATTGGTCAAAAGTGCAAACTTGGCCCTCCAAGGTGTTATCTCTCAAAATGAATCAATCAATTTGTTCCTTTTTGTAGGTGATAGCATGGTCATAAATTAAGGTCCTATATAATTTTTAAAATTTTATACGTGTCAAAATATAAGATTTAAGATGTTATCCTATAAATAAATAGATCATCAAAAGGTCTTTTCAAAAAATCGAGAAAAAAAAATTTCAACAGCTAACATCTGTTTTGAAGTTGAAGTTAGCTAGTGAAAGCCTCAAGTTTCAATGGCTAAAGTGTACTCTCAGCAACAAGCAAGCCGGTGAGAGTGTTAACACGGGTTTTCCTCCAATGACTCCAGAAACCCAAAAAGGATACGTTGGACACACGTCATACGATCATCATGGAGAGTTAATGGACGCAAATGAGTGATGACACCTTTTCATCACATTTTAGTAGGACATCATGATAGATTGTGCTCACGAATTTCATGGGGAAGATAGAGAAGGGTTTGAAGACGTGACGCACTCTTAATCATCATTTCAACCAGAGGACAAAATACCAGTTAGCTGATGACATCAAATCAAATCACCATTTATGATTTCAAACTCACGGTGTTCAAAAAATTATATTATGGGGTTTCATATTTCATTGATAACATAGGATCATTTTCACCAGCGCTATCCTTTTCCTTATTAAGAAGTTTACTATTTCAACCGTGTACAAATTATCTGGTGATTAAGTTTCATATGGCAAGGAAGAAAGGAGGACGACTTCTAAGAAAAGAATTATACAATTTGTCCTTTTTGCAGTCTTATCCAGAGGTGCAGAAGCATTTCCGAGATGCAGGTTGTATGACATATGTGGAAAGGTTGCAGGAAGGCTATCACCAGGCAATAGTAGAGATTTTTTCAAAGTCTTACGATGGAAAGAAAGCTACAATGGGCTCGTTGGAATTGATAGTTGATGAATCTTCCATCGCTTCAGCAACTAGCTTACCCAGAACAGGCCAAAATTGGTTTAAAACAACAGTGACCAAGAATTTGGATTTTAGATCATACCTCAGGATAGAATTCCAAAGTATAACCTGGAAGAAAAGCATCCCTGTTTCTTACCTTGAATATGAATGCCAAGATCTATTCAAAGGCATTCAATTATACTTAACATCAGAGGCCAGGTATGACAAGTTAATGTTATATCATTTTAGGCTCTTAGATCACTTCACAGGGAAGGTCCTTCTAAATTTTCCTTTCTTTCTTCATAGAAGCCTAACCAAGGTGTGTAATAAGATCAAAGTTGAACCATTCAACATCAAAAACGCCCTTTGTCATTATGGCCTGATTAAAATGATCATCCTGGAAGAACTGAGACAGAGTGAAAGTACTTGGCAACACTTTCTCTTCTGGGAAGGATTTGAGACCCAAACTCAACCTATAAATGAAAAGAAGAAAGAAGAAAAGAAGCAGTCAACTCCTCAGAGTAGCTCAAGGAGAAGGAGATCTCTCCCAAAGCCACCAGAAGACAAAAATTCTAGCATAAAGCCCAAGAAAGCTAAAAAGAAACTAGATTTTGAAACAAACTCAAAGCAATCCACAGTAAAAACGACAAATGCTCTAACTATGCCATACACAGATTCAGACACAAAACCAGAAAAGGAAGATGAAAGTCTAGCCATCAAAAGTCCATAGCACTCCATGGAACCTGCATAGGATTTTGAAGTTTTTTGCTTCCAAAGATGAAGGTGAAACCTCAAGAAATAAAAAATCAAAGAAAACACAAAAGATTAAGGAGCTGAAAGAGGTAATAGCACAATAGGAGGTTCTAGAAAGGGTGATAAAGGCAAGATACAAAGCTTTATCAGAAACTTTTGCAAAGACCAATGCAGCATTTGAGAATCTAGCACGTGAAAGTATAAAGGATAATAAGAAGAAGAAAATGATCACAAATGATTATAATAGCTTATGGTGGTTAGCTAAGTGCCTGAAGAGGAAAATCAAAAAGTTGAAGGAAAAAATTACCACACATCCAGATTTACAGGTGTTGGCATAGGTTGCTGTAAATTTCCAAGGAGATCAATCAAATAAATAATGATTTGTGATGGAACAACAGTTTTGAATACAAAAGTTTTCCTTTTTGAAAAACAGAGCTTTCACCAGCACAGAAGGCACAATTATAACCAATTAGTTGTTGAAAAGCAGAGCTTTCATCAGCTAATTAGCAAATCCTAAGGCTAAATCGCTGGTGAAATCACAGAGTAAGAATTTTGAAGATTTGAGCTCGAACATAGCGGCTTTTGGGTGATTTAAAGGATAAGGTGACAAAAAAAAGATGAATCACCAAATCATAAAATATTCAGTTTCAAAGATTCGTGGAGATTTTGGAGGAGAATGATTAATTAGTCAACTAAATCTTTGTTCACAGCTGTTGAAAGTTTTCCAACTACTGAAGACATGTGTCCTTTCCTCCATGACACATCAGAGACATAGCAATGATGAAGACCAGATGTTGAAGACAATTCGATTCATAGGAACTAGTTCTTAGTTATCCTATTGTATTTAGTTTTGTCTTCTGTTTTCTATATTTATAAATCCAAATCCATTTTTCAAGGATCTGAGATCTATTGTAAAGGTTATAAATGCTTATCATTTTGATAAAGTAAAGGTTTAATTTTGGATAGTAGAAATACTATATTGTAAACAGACCTTTCATATGATAATACAAATCACAGTTTTCTCTCTCTATTGATGTCATATTCTCATCTTTCCTTATGTACTTTTATTCAAGTTGTTTCAGCTGTAGAATGACTTTCATCTCATTGGTTAGCTCATAACTTGATTAATAGTTTCTTATCATTGTTTATTAAACCCTACATTTGTATTTGGTTTATAAGCATTGTTTTCTCACCCACTTTAAAAGCTATCATCTGATTATTGATCCTTGAGAGCACTAGTTCATTTGATTCTCATTTGATTGTCTGAATACCATACTGTAATTGAGTCATCCCATTGATCCACACATACAAAATACAAAAACAAGTTTACTTTAAGTTACCAAACATCTTTGACCCACAGCCACAAAGAGTTTCTTGGAGTGATAACAAATTGGCGCCGTTGCTGGGGAAAGGAGACTGAAGCTCAGTTTTCCTGGGAGATGACACATAGCTGATATTTGATGATAGACAAAGATTATACATTACATTTGTTGTAATCATCTATCTGGAAACTCCACAAGTTCATCCTGGCTCCAAAGAAGATTAGTACCAGGGCGAATCCACAAGAATCACCTGTCACACCAGTGCCCAACCCATAACCAATTCTCAGAAGAGGAAGATAATTTCAAGGCCAGACTTCAGAATTAGGTACCCAAAGTAATCCTCTTTCTCATTTTAAGAAATCCATAGCAGAAAACACTGGATCTTCTTTCTCTAAGATTGTCAGTGAAAAAGCATCTATAACAACTGTAGAAAAATCAATTACTTATTATCAAGAGGAAAATGTCATTACAAAAGAAGTGATAGGCTCAAAATTGGTTGAAGAATCATCTAAAAATTTAGAAAGAAATCACAGCTCATCATCCCTTGAGTCTTTTCACTCACAGCGAGAAGAAGACCATATACACATTCACACTAGCCTCCTTGTTGTAGAACATATTCTTCAAGAATTGTCTGTGAAAGGTGAGGAAAACTTGGTTGAACAACTTACAAAATTCTACATAGCCTCATACAAAACTTCTTTCCCATCAGAGAATTCTTCCCCTTTTAAATTAAACCCCCCCAGTGCTGAGGAATCAGAGAAAATTCTATCACCTCTTTCACCAATAATCATGGCTGCACCTCCTCCTTTGACCAAGATGCAACAAATCCTAGCTACTAGGTATGCACCATTGATATTCCCAAATCCAGTATCAGCCATGCCCACAGGAGACTATCAGAAGTATATGCCCAAATTCAGAGGTGAAGGTGATGTGACTACTAAAGAACATATAGAGGCCTTTTACGGTTATGCAGAAAACCTTAACATTGAGGAAGAAGATGTTTGGACTCGAGTTTTTGTCCAAAGCTTAGATGGCCATGACAGGACGTGGTTCAAAGAACTTCCTGTTGGTTCAATAGCGGGCATAGAGCAATTGGATGGTATCTTTTTGAATCATTTGGGGTGATAGAAGAGATTTCTTGTACTATATTACTGAATTTGGAAATCTCAGGAAAGAAAATGGTGAATCAGTCTTTGATTTCACTAAAAGGTTCAATAGGATGTACAGTAAAATTCCAGCTAAGATAAAGCCCTCAGATACCTCTGCCAAAATCACATATGCAAATCCTTTTGATTCAGATTTATGTCTATTGTTGAGATAAAGAATGTCACCTACACTATCTTTGATGCAAGATTCTTCCCTTGAAGTGGAATCGAATATATTGGTTTCTCAAAAGTTGAAGGGAAACACTGATAGAAGAAAGCCTAGAGATGAAGCTTCTTCTTCATCCCATACTAATCCAAAACTAGACAAGATGGCTAAAATGTTAGAGTCTTTAACTTCTGAGATATCTAAACTTCAAATTGAAAACAGGAAGCCTGTCAAGGGAAGGGGTACTTATGATTATACAAACAAAAATAATCCAAACAACTTCAGGAGAAATAATCAACAAGTGAAGATTTTGCAGAGAGAAAGAAATGCTACTGAGGATCAGAAGATAAAGGCTCCTCTTCAAAATGTTATGATGGAAGAATATGATGAAAAAGAATGTCCACAAGATCAAGATGACCATATTCATTGTTTCAAAACATAGCTGAAAAATCAATTTTGACTCAAAATGATTATGAGGAGGCCCTTACAAATGAACAAATTAATGAATTTTTTTATGACAATGGTGTATTTCAGGTAGATGAGAAAAATAGATACAATCTTAGATCTAAGGCAACTGTTGCAAAACAGAGTACTACACCTCCTCTTCAAAAGAAAGATTGTGTACCTTCCAAGCAGAAGAATCAAGATCAACAAAACTTAAAGGAACCACAGATTGCATTAAAAGCACCATCCTGTGAGGTAAAAACATCTGACAAGACTTCATTATCTTTTAATCTTGAAGCGGAAATCCAAAAATTAAAATTCCAATCCCTCTAGTTGAGCTAATGAAAATGAGTCATTTAAGAAAAACATTTTGAGCACCCTTGATCCTAGCTACACTTCTGACTCTGCTGATATCCTCAACATTCAAGATAATCAACCTACTATTGTCCTAGGTCCGATGATTGAAGATAGGGATGAGAGATGTCCACCATTTTACATTTCTTTGAACATTCATGAAAAAATCTTGCATAGTTGTCTATTAGATTCAGGTGCATCTCATAATCTGATGCCAAAGGTTGTGATGGAAGAGCTTGGTCTAGAAATCACTAAGACTTATCATGATCTTTTCTCTTTTGACTCTAAGAGAGTTAAATGCTTTGGGTTTATTAAAGATTTGGCAGTGACTTTGACCTCAACATCAATGAAAACCATGGTGATGGATGTGGTTGTGGCAGAAATCCCTCCTAAATTTGGATGTCTCTTGTCGAGATCTTTCATGAAAAGACTTGGTGGAACTCTGCAAATGGACCTATCATACGCCACCATCTCGATGTTCGGTGGAGAAAACATAAGGTTGTACAGAGAAACTCATCTTGCATACATAATCAGTGATGATCAAAATCCAGTCAACCACCCAATTTATTCAGTGGACATAGGTATGGGGTCATGTATACTTCAAATTGATGACACTCTTTCAAAATCATTATTACTTAAGCATGCCATTGTGCAGCCAATAGAAATAGGTGAGAATGATTTGTGGACAATGATCTTTGATGGGGCATGTACAAGAGAATCAACTGGAGCAGGCATAGTCATCATTTCCCCATTGAAGGGAACCACTTATTTGTCTTTTAAGCTAGATTTTAAAGCAACTGAAAACATTGCAGAGTATGAGGCGCTGCTTTTGGGATTAAATGCAGCCAAAGAGATGAAGATTTAGAAACTACACGTATTTGGAGATGCAGACTTAATAATTCAACAAGTAAACAAATCCTTCCAGGCCAAACATGTTAGGTTGAAAGCCTATAGAGATGAAGTTTTGACAATGATTCATGCTTTTACATATTTCAAGATTACTCATGTTCCTAGAGCCATGAATGAACTAGCTGATTCATTGGTTGTTTCGGCCTGCTCTTTCATACCTCCATTACCTCCTAAATTAAACTATGAAGTCCAAGTAAAGTATAGGCCATCACTCCCTAATAATCTAAAGTTTTGAAAGGTTTTTGAAGATGATGTTGAACTCACCAGTTTCCTTGCAGTAATGGATAAGTTTGCAAATTGATTTGGAGAATGAACATGATGAAGAAGATCAGAAGCCAAAGTTAAGAAGTAAAATTGGAGCACATGAAATTGTTCAATTGTCCACTAACAAAATTCATAAAGGATTGGTCCCTTTAGAAAGGCTTTTTGATAATAATGATGTAGATGTCAAATTGGAAAAGAAGGAAGAAGACTCAAATGTCTTTCAGTTTAATGTAGCTAGTGAACAAGATCCTAAATATGTCAACTTAGCTTCTCATCTGTCTGAAGAACAAAAGGCTGATTATGGTGAGTTGCTAAGAGAATTTGCTGATATCTTTGCTTGGCAATACAGTGACTTGAAAACATTCAACACTAGGATAATTCAACACAAGATTCCTCTAAACAAAGATACTAAACCATTTAGGTAGAAGCTTAGATCTTTCAGTCCTATGTTGCTTCCTACCATGGAAAAAGAGATCAACAAATTATTGGATGCTAAAATTATTATACCTCTCAGATACTCAGATTGGATTGCTAACCTTGTACATGTAAGAAAGAAAAATGGAGAGATCAGACTCTGTGTGGATTTTAGAAATTTAAACAAGTGTTCTAGGAAAGACAACTACTCGTTGCCCAAGATGGAACACATTTTACAAAAGGTGTCAGGGTCAAGTGTGATGTCCTTTATTGATGGATTCTCCAGATACAATCAGATTGTTTTCCATCCGGATGACAGAGAAAAGATTGCCTTTACCACTCCATGGGGCATTTTCATGTATGAAAATATGCCTTTTGGACTGATGAATGTTGGAACTAGTTTCTAGAGAGCAATGGACATCACATTTGTTGGAGAGAAAGACAAGTTTGTTCTGATATATCTTGATGACATAACTGTTTTTTCAAGCAGCCATGAATATCATTTGCAGCATTTGAGGAAGGCATTCCTAAAATGCAAGAGGTATGGCATTTCTCTTAATCCTAAGAATTTTAATTTTGCACTTAAAGAAGGGAAATTGCTTGGACATATTGTTTCAGCTGATGGGGTAAGGATCGATCCCAAAAGAGTAGAAGCCTTTAAAAAATTGTCTCTTCCTAGATAAAAAAAGGATATCCAGTCTTTCCTTGGAACTATAAACTTTATCAGGAGGTTTATAGCAAACTTTGCAGAACTTACAAAGCAAATTAATTGTATGTTAAGAAAGAATTCTGAAGTAAGATGGACCAAAGAAGCTAAACAGTCTTTCAATGCTATCAAAGAAGCCATTATAACAACCCCTGTTTTAATCAGTCCTAACTTTGACAAGGATTTTATATCTTTTCATTCGCTTCAAAAGATACAATTGCAGCTGTACTATTGCAGAGAAATGTTGATGATTAGGAACAACCAGTTGCCTTCTTCAGTAAAGTCTCGAGAGATGTTGAAGTAAAGTATGAACCATTGGAAAAACAAGCATATGCACTCATCAAGTCATTAAAATCCTTCTGGATTTACATTCTTCAAGCCAAGGTAATAGCTTATGTACCTTCAAGCTCAGTTAAAGATGTGCTTATACAACCCGACATAGATGGAAAAAGGAGTAAGTGGATAGAAAAGTTAATTGAATTTGATGTCGAGATCAAGCCAACAAAACTTGTGAAAGGTCAAGGCCTTGCCAAGCTCCTTGCAAAAGAAAATTGTAAGTTGCTTGAGATAAATTTTGTGGGTGTAAATGCAGAAGACATTCAGATTTCAGAAGACAGAGGTAGTGATAATTTGTAGGTTTCTCCTTACCTAGCTGAATGTGAATGGTAGAGTCACATCATTTATTTTATGCAGAATTTATCAGTTCCTTCAGATTTGAAAAAAACACAAGGGAGAGCTTTAAATCTTAAAGCCATAAATTTATGCATTAATGATAACTTATTGTTTTGGAAAAATCCAACAGGATACTCTTGAGGTGCATAAACCAAGAGGAATTAGCTAAAATCATGACTGAATTTCATAATAGTGAGTGTGGAGGACATCACTATTGGAAGACTACCGCTCATAAAATCCTAAGAGCTGGTTACAATTGGCCATCCTTATTTTCAGACATGTGTAAATTTGTGAAAACATGTGACAAGTGCCAAAGGTTTGTAGGCAAACAACAAATAAAATCTCTTCCCCTCAAACCTGTTGTGGTCACGGGTCCTTTTCAGCAATGGAGTTTGGACTTCATAGGTGAGATTCATCCTCCTTCTAGCAATCAACATAAATGGATACTTGTGGCTACTGATTATTTTACCAAACGGATCGAGGCCATTCCTACAAGAAATGTCAAGCACACTGTCATCATTAATTTTCTACAAGAAAACATATTCTCCATATTTGGTTGCCCTAAGAGAATAGTCACAGACAACGCTATTGTGTTTAATGATAAACACTTGGTAAAAGTATGTGAAGAGATGGGAATTCAGCTAGTACATTCTACTTCTTACTATCCACGGGGAAATGGCTTAGTTGAATCATCAAATAAGAGTTTAGTCAGAATCATAAAGAAGTTGCTTGAACAAAATACCAAGGGCTGGGATTCCAAGTTGAAATTTTCTTTGTGGGCTGACAGAGTTACAAATAAAAATTCAATTGGCACATCCCCCTTCCAGATGGTATATGACATTGAAGCCATATTTCCTGTTCAACTTGCACTACCAGTTGCAAAATTTTTACACGAAGCTAACTCTAAGCCAAATGATTTAACTATGAGGATCCACAATTTGGTAGAGTTGTAGCAAGATAGAGAACAACTTTTGGAAAAGATAGAGTTACACCAAAGGAAGATGAAAGAAATCTTTGACAGAAAAGTAAAGATAGATATTTTCAAGGCAGGGGGTTTGGTTTTGAAATGGGATGCAGCAAGACAGGAAAATGGAAAACATGGCAAGTTTGATGTACTCTGGACAGGTCCATTTGTCATAGCATCAACTCAGTATAAAAACACGTTTGTCCGCCAAGATATTGCAGGTGAAGAAGTATCAGGTGGCCCATTTAATGGGCGATTTCTAAAACTCTAATTTTCATGAGGCTTTCCTTAAAACCTGCTCATTTGTACATATCCTTTTCACTTTTGTTTTCGTTAATAACTCGATGCCCAATGGAATACTGAGTAAAATCAGTTTTGATTTCAAATTGTAAATAAGGCCACTGAGTCAAACTAGGTTCTTGGAAAACTAAGAGGGAGGTCTCCATCCCAGCTGGAGCCAAATGTTATCTCTCAAAATGAATCAGTCAATTTGTTCCTTTTTGTAGGTGATAGCATGGTCATACATTAAGGTCCTATATAATTTTTAAAATTTTAGAAGTGTCAAAATATAGGATTTAAGATGTTATCCTAGAAATAAATCGATCATCAAAAGGTCTTTTCAAAAAATCGAGAAAAAATCTTTTCAACATCTAACATCTGTTTTGAAGTTGAAGTTAGTTGGTGAAAGCCTCGGGTTTCAATGACTGAAGTGTACTCTTAGTAGTAAGAGAGCAGGTGAAAGTGTTAACACGGGTTTTCCTCCAACGACTCCAGAAACCCAAAAAGGATACGTCGGACACACGTCGTACAATCATCATGGACGGTTAATGGACGCAAATGAGTGATGACACCTTTTCATCATGTTTTAGCAGGACATCATGATAGATTGTGCTCACGAAATTCATGGGGCATATAGAGAAGGGTTTGAAGACGTGACACACTCTTAATCATCATTGCAACTAGAGGATTAAGTACCAGTTAGCTGATGACATCAAATCAAATCACCATTTCCGATTTCAAACTCACGGTGTTGAAAAGATTATATTATGGGGTTTCATATTTCATTGATAACATAGGGTCATTTTCACCAGCGCTAGCCTTTTCCTTATTAAGAAGTTTACTATTTCAACCGTGTACAAATTAGCTAGTGATTAAGTTGCAGATGGCAAGGAATCAAGGAGGACGACTTCTGAGGAAAGAATTAGACAATTTATCCTTTTTGCAGTCTTATCCAGAGGTGCAGAAGCATTTCTCAGTTGCAGGTTGTATGACATATGTGGAAAGGTTGCAGGAAGGCTATCACCAGGCAATAGCAGAGATTTTTGTAAAGTCTTACTATGGAGAGAAAGCTACAGTGGGCTCGCTGGAACTGATAGTTGATGAAGCTGCCATCACTTCAACAATTGGATTACCCAGAACAGGCCAAAATTGGTTTAAAACAACAGTGACCAAGAATTTGGAGTTTAGATCATACCTCAAGATAGAATTCCTAAGTATAATCTGGAAGAAAAGTATCTTTGTTTCTTACCTTGAAGATGAATGGAAAGATCTATTCAAAGGCATTCAGTTATACTTAACCTCAGAGGACAGGTATGACAAGTTAATGTTATATCATTTTAGGCTCTTAGATCACTTCACAGGGAAGGTCCTTCTAAATTTTCCTTTCTTTCTTCATAGAAGCCTAACCAAGGTGTGTAATAAGATTAGAGCCGAACCATTTAGCATAAAAAATGCCCTTTGTCATTATGGCCTGATTAAAATGATCATCCTGGAAGAACTCAGACAGAGAGAAAGAACTTGGCAACACTTTCTCTTCTGGGAAGGTTTTGAGACCCAAACTCAACCTATAAATGAAAAGAAGAAAGCAGACAAGAAGCAGTCAACTCCTCAGAGTAGCTCAAGGAGAAGGAGAGCTCTCCCAAAGCCACCAAAAGACAAACATTCTAGCATAAATCCCAAGAAAGCTAAAAAGAAACTAGCTTTTGAAACAAACTCAGAGAAATCCACAGTAAAAAAGACAAATGCTCTAAATATTCCATACACAGATTCAGACACAGAACCATAAAAGGAAGATGAAAGTCCAGCCATCAAAAGTCCAGAGCACTCCATGGAACTTGCACAAGATTTTGAATCTTTTACTTCCAAAGATGAAGGTGAAACCTCAAGAAATAAGAAATCAAAGAAAACACAGAAGATTAAGGAGCTGAAAGAGGTCATAGCACACCACGAGGTTCTAGAAAGGGTGATAAAGGCAAGATATAAAGCTTTATCAGAAAATTTTGCAAAGACCAATGCAGCGTTTGAGAAGCTAGCACGTGAAAGTATAAAGGATAAGAAGAAGAAGAAAACGATCACAAAGGATTATAATAGCTTATGGTGGTTAGCTAAGCACCTGAAGAGGAAAATAAAAAAGTTGAAGGCAAAAATTACCACACATCCAGATTTACAGGTGCTGGCACAGGTTGAAAATTTGTAGGGAGATCAATCAAATAAATAATGATTTGTGATGGAACAACAGTTTGAATACAAAAGTTTTCCTTTTTGAAAAACAAAGCTTTCACCAGCACAAGAGGTTCAATTATAACCAATTAGTTGTTGAAAAGCAGAGCTTTCATCAGCTAATTAGCAAATCCTAAGGCTAAATAGTTGGTGAAACCACAGAGTAAGAATTTTGAATATTTGAGCTCGAACAAAGAGGTTTTTGGGTGATTTAAAGGATAAGATGACATCAAAAAGATGAATCACCAAATCATAAAATATTCAGTTTCAAAGATTCGTGGAGATTTTGGAGGAGAATGTTTAATTGGTCAACTAAAGATTTGTTCACAGTTGTTGAAAGTTTTCCAACTACTGAAGACATGTGTCATTTCCTCCATGACACATCAGAGACATAGCAATGATGAATACCAGATGTCGAAGACAAGTTTTGAAGATAATTCGATTCATAGGAACTAGTTCTTAGTTATCCTATTGTATTTAGTTTTGTATTTTGTTTTCTATATTTAGAAACCCAGATCCATTTTTCAGGGATCTAAGATCTATTGTAAAGGTTATAAATACTTATCATTTTGATAAAGTAAAGGTTCAATTTTGGATAACAGAAATACTATATTGTAAACATACCTTTCATATGATAATACAAATCACAGTTTTCTCTCTCTATTGATGTCAGATTCTCATCTTTCCTTCTGTACTTTTATTCAAGTTGTTTCAACTGCAGAATGACTATCATCTCATTGGTTAGCTCATAACTTGATTAATAGTTTCTTATCATTGTTTATTAAACCCTACATTTGTATTTGGTTTATAAGCATTGTTTTCTCACCCACTTTAAAAGCTATCATCTGATTATTGATCCTTGAGAACATTGGTTCAGTTGATTCTTATTTTGACTATCTGAATACCATATTGTAATTGAGTCATCCCATTGATCCACACATACAAAATACAAAAACAAGTTTACTTTAAGTTACCAAGAATCTTTGACCCACAAACACAAAGAGTTTATTGGAGTGATAACACAAGGTACCCGTAAAGAAGTGGTTATAAACTCAGGTGGTAGTAGCCAAAATGAATGGCACCCTCCACCTAAGGTATTCAATCCAAACCCACCATAATTATGAATCTCACCCATATGAATAAATTATTCGAAGTCAAACACAGGGGAAACTATATGATCACCATTCATTGATGTATATTGTTGAAAGATATGATGTAACCCAATGATAAGGATAATGGGTACCAAGGTATCGAGAAAATTCTAACAAGTGTGAATGGATTGGATGTGATGATGTTAAACATGTGTAGAATCAATGGAGTAGGGGTCATTAATGTACACCCATTATTGTTGTGAGGGAGCCTACTACTAAGGACTACAAGCCCCAAAGTACTATAAAGGTATCTAAATATACTTTCAAGAGTGATGAGTTGGAATTGATAGGAAGATACTCGTCAAAAGGAGTGCACTAAGGCATCCCTCATCAACCTAGGCGAGATAAGAATATTAAATGAATTTATTTATTCAACATTCATACCACTAAGTACAACTTGACACTTGGAAGGATGACATGGATATCTAAGTAATGGTTGACATAGGTTCAAGAATTTTCTTGAACATTAGTATGGTTGACATAGGTTCAAGACTTTTCTTGAACATTAGCATGACACAATGATGAACTAGGTAGCAATTGATGCTGAAAGGACCGATAATAGAAACCATCAATGTGAGAGGAATTGAGGTATGATCCATAGAGATTGTAAGAATTACCAATCAAATGAGTAAAAATTCACAATCATGGTGCAACTCCCAAGGAAATACTAAAACCAACTATAAGAAATTGACTCAAAACAAGTGTTCTATTTGAAGGTGACAAAATTGATCCCCCCCTTCCTTTTTCTTCTTTATTTTTATTTTCTTTATTTCTATCTTTTTCATATTAGATAAATATTGGAAAAAAATAAAAGAATGTTTGAATACAATAGATGAGACGAGTGTTGTAAGACATGCAAAAATGTTCCAAGCACACATAACAGACCTATGCAAAGAAATAAAAAAAGGTACTCAACAAGTTGTGTACACTCGTAAGCATATCTCCTTCCAGGATATGGGATAAAAACTATAGAAACAACTAATTCCAAGGGTGAGAAATGTAATAGAATGTGATGGAGGAAATCATAAGGAAGAAAAATATGATGGAGCATTAGACACAAGTGCCTAAGAAACAATAAGAAATGTAAATGTAAATCAACAAGATAATGATAGCCCATAGGGAAATAACCAAAAAATAGATGAGGAGGAAGCATGTAGTTTCAAACTCAAACTCATGGTGGGGCTAATCTATCTCCCAATCCTACAAGAAAGTGTCAACATGGGTGAAAAATCGCAAGAGAAGTGCTAACTAAAGAAAAATAATGATCAATAGGCACTACTAAACAAGTTATGGCTTTGTGGTAGATAGGAATGATTAAAGCCAAACTTGATGGGTTCGACCCTAAAGCATAATGGAAACAAAAAGTGGCTTAAAATGTGTAAGTTTTAAACCCGTGAAGTAAATAAATGCATATAGATTCTTAAGAAAAACAAAAATTAATCAATGGCTCATACACATAGTACACAAAGATACTTGAAACCCTTAACTGGGAGAAAACCAACCTTCCTTGGTGTCGCACCTTTCAACTCTTCATTGTATTAATTTCACCATTCACCATACAATATATACAATGTTTTAGGTATTTCGTAGCTACCAAAACCCTAATCCCTTAATCCGAGATTAATTTAGAAAGACGTAGTTGTCGAATTTGACGTGCCCACACACACACATGCAAAGAATATAACACATACCCAACAAAATGGGTGAAAAAAAACTCATTTTTACCATTTAATGGTGTTATTGTTTCCTTTTGGAGAAAAAATGAATCACCCCTTAAACTTCAAGCATGGAGTTTAGGAGCATATATGTTAGGATCCAACGCCTTAAAAATGATAAAAGGTCAATGAATATAGTCCACTTCGAGGGGGAAACCTCCTTTTACAATATATCCAATTCAAAATACAATATGAGATGTGATAAGATGCCCCTAACATCAGGTCTCCTTTGTATATATATAGGAGACAAAATGTACACTTATAATGAAAGGGTACCATGAAGGGTTTTAGTTGAAATACAATTATAATACTATAAATGTAATAATTTAATATCTAGGGATTAATAAGGGGGTTTACACATAAAATGGGGATTTGTCTAGGTCTTAACATGCCCTAGAAAATAAAGTTTCCAATGCACTCATCAAAAGAGTACATCTCATGCATGCTACAACCATTAGTATGCATGATTCAAATTTAAAGAGCAGAATTTTAGATGTTGTTATACACCAGCATTACCTACATGGAAAAGAAATCTTATAGCAGGAAGATGTACAAAAAATATCCAATGAATACAATATGAGAGAATATGGTATACTTATTTATAAAAACAAAATTTATGTTCCTAATTTAGAAGAACTCAAGAATCTGGTGCTAAAAGAGATGCATAATGTTCCATATGTTGGATATCCCAGTTACCGTAAAATAACTTCAACAATAAGAAGGCAATGCTTTTGGCCAAGAATGAAGAAGGATGTTGTTGAGTACATTTCCAGATGTATGGAATGTCAGAGAGTGAAAGTTGAGCATAGAAACCCAATGCATTTGCTACAACCATTTCCAATTCCAGAGAAGAGATGGGAAGTGGTAACCATTGATTTTATGACTATGTTGCTTGGGACAAGAAGGACACATGATTCCATCATGGTAGTAATGGATATATTGACAAAGGATACTCATTTTTTTAGTGAATATGACTCATACAACAACTAATATTGAAGAAATTTACATGAGGGAAATTTATAGGTTGCATGAAATACGTAAGACAATTATTTAATACAAAGACACAAAGTTTACTTCAAACTTTTGGAAAGGATTATTTAAAGGATTTGGTACAAATCTGAACTAGTACAACATACCATCCATAGTCATATGGGTAGACAGAGAGAGTCAATCAAGTAATTGAAGACATGTTGATAATGTATGTGATGGATAAACCATCTAAGTGGGAATATTATTTGCATTTGGTTGAATTTTCCTACAATAATGGATATCAAGCTTTATTGAAGACGATCCCATTTTAAGCTTTGTATGGTAGAAAATGTAGTACTCCAGTGAGTTGGGACAACCTAGCAGACATAGTAGTACTTGGGCTAGAATTGCTCAAGGATATGGAAGACTAGATGCTAAAAATTAAGTAGAATTTGAAAGCAACACAATACAAATAGAAGAGTTATGCAGATAAGAATAGGACAACTAGAGAATTTAAAGTGAGAGAGTATGTACTTTTGAAAGTGAATACCAATAAGATTTCATTGAAATTGGACAGTTGTACTAAGTTAGTAGCCAGATTATATGGTCCATTTGAGATATTGGATAGAATAGGCCCAGTTGCATACATGCTTGCATTACCTACTTCCATGAATGTGCATAATGTGTTTAATGTCTCTTTGTTGAAGAAGTATGTGCATAATGTGTTTCATGTCTCTTTGTTGAAGAAGTATGTGCATGATCCTAACCATGTTATTGATTGGAATTTGATTCGGGTGGAGCTAGAAGGAGGCTTTTAGCTCCAGTTGATGCGCATATTGGCCAAAAAGTCAAAGTGCTTCAGAATCAAGTCTTAGAATGAGTAAAATTTCAATGGACCTAATACGGTCCCGAATATGCCACTTGAGAGAATGAAGATGCTATGTGGACAGAGTGCCCATAACTTTTCGAAGAAATTTGAAATTTTGTTCTCTCTTTTGCATATTCACTAAGGATTGTGCCAAAATAAGGGGGAGGGGAATGTAGTACCCCAGTTTTGAGTCCCCGGATTAATAATGTATTTTATTTATTGATGAGAGGTCAGAGTTCTCGAATAATTGAAAAGGACAGAGAGCCTAGGGAATGGAATAATTTGAATAATAAAATACATCGCTGGCTATGAGACGGACAAGGACAAGAGTTATAAGGGGATATGAATCCACGAGGGGACGGATAAGGGTATGAGACTTTATACATTTTAATTTTATTTTACCCGTGATTTTAGTGAGGAAGGGAAGAGTCATGTGAGTCTCTTGGAGAGGCCACATTATGCCTTGAAAGTTATATAAACCTTGCGAGTGGGATATTTGGGGGTTACTTCTTTTTGTCTTATTGTTGTTGCTTCATTGTTTTGGGTTGATAGTTCATTTGGCACCTCAATATTGTTCCTCATTATTTTCCTATTTTCTCACATGGGATTTGGTTTTGGGAATGGGGAGATGTGTTACTGGAGGTAGTGATCCATGGTTGTTGGATGAAGGAGCCATTGGTGAACTCCAACAAATATTTGATGCCTATGTACATGATAATGTTGACAATAATTCCAATACTATTACAAATGAGAATCATGTACATTTATAGCATTGATATTTCCTAAGAGTAGCACTAGAGCCCTAGAAAAGAAGTGGAACCACATGAGGGAATACATTGTAGAGAAAGGGGTTCATTTATTTAGGTTGTGCAGGCCGAAGGGGAAGAGAGTTGCTAAATTATGATTATTGTATGGTTGGGAAAACTGTGATAGCTTGATAGTTGGTTGTGTGTGTTAGAGTCAGCCTAGGACCCATCCTTGTGGATTCATATCTCTATCTCAGGGGTGACCTACTGTTGAGAGCTAGAACAACAATGTCTATGGTTGGGTGGAATGTCTGGCATCTACAACGAGTTTGTGGATGTTTATTTTAAAAGATAAGTGTTCTTTGTGTTTTTCGTGTAATTATATTTTGTCGTGTATTATTTATCTTTGTTATTAATTGATTTTATGTTATAACATGCTTCTTGATTACTACATGTGTGTGTATCATGCTTATTTATTTAACAATTGGTATCAGAAATTGGAAATCCCTCAAGAATGTGAATTATTGAGGTGCCCGGGTAGTAGGTACATTACAAATTGGTTTTAGAGTGAATCATTGGATTTGTTGGTGACAGGCATGTCACAAAACTCCATGCCACTCCAATAGTAGGTCGTTCATGGTTTCAATTGAATCTTGGCACTGCAAATCACCCCCAAAATGATGGTCTCACTAAAGCTGCCAACAAGTGCTTGGAAGCATATTTGTGGTGCTTTACTTTATGGTTTTAGTGGTTACCTCTAGCATAATGGTGTTATAATACAACTTATTATGGTTCCACTTGAATGTATCCCTTTTGATTCTATATATGGTTAAAATCCCCCATCAATACTATCATACTTACTTAGAGTCTCTAAGGTGTAAGAGGTAGACAAAACCCTCATAGCTCAGGTCGATATTCTATGAATTCTCAAGGATAATATGGTAATGGATCATAATAGGATGAAGAAATAGGTTGATCAAATTCATTAAAAATTCCATTTTGAATAAGGGGTTAAAGTGTTCCTCCATATATATCCTTATAAGTAGACCTCCCTCAAATAAAACCACCACTAGAATCTTACTCTCAAGTTTTATGGCCCTTATAAGGTCCTCAAATGTATTGGGCTAGTGGCTTACAAATTGGAGCTTCCTAGCAACTCTAAAATTAATCCAATCTTTCACATATCCTACTTAAAGAAAGTAGTCAGATCTAATTTTTGTATTCAAACTAGCCTTCCAAAACTATTTGAGGAAGGTTCCATTTGGTTGCAACCTGAGGTAGTCCTCAACAAAAGAGAGTGTTGTCTCTTCCAATGCACTGTTCGAAAGTTCCTAATACAATGGAGGATACATCATGGAAGGATGCCACATGGACCCAACATAGATCCTTCAATAATTCCCCCATCTCGAGCCTCAAGGACAGTGCTTGTTTCTGAGGGGGAGGCATGTTAGGGTCCTACCCTAAATCCCTTAAGTATATAGATAGGTTGCTATGGATGGAGGGAATCTCTAGTAAATAAGGCTCATGGAGTAGTGTGAAAACAATATTTGTAAGAGTACACAATAGAAGGTTTCTCTTGCTATAAATTTACTTCTCCAAAAACTTCCCAGGAGGTAGATAGAACTATATAAAAAAGTAGAAGCAATGTAATGAGATGTCTTGTGTAGTATATTGTAATCAAAGCTCTACTCATCTAGAGGTTGTCCCCTTGAAGAGGCAAGTGAAAATTTCTCTCATCAATAAAGGTATAACTGTTTATGGTACTCTGGCTCTTTTATTGCATATTGTTGTTTTAATCTGTCGTTTCTGCAAATAACATGGGTATATTCTATAACTTTTGCTATGAATCTTTCAATTTTCTAATAAAGGACACCACAAAATATAGGTATATTCTATAATTTCTCTCTAAACATTTCAAATTTCTAATTGGGAACACCACAACAACTAATTTCAATGAAGGGATCTCACATTCAATTAGAAGAATGGAATCCACTCCATGAACAAACCATAAAGGGGTATCCATCGATAGTTTTGAACAAAGTTCAATATGCTCAAAGAGCAGAAAATAACATTAGATGCCAGTTGGTTTTGTTGTTTTTGTTTGTCCTCTATGGCATGGGTTTTAGTAATTGTTTAACTACTTCAATCTGCCCATTAGCCTAAATATAGTGCATGATGAATTGTCCCACCGGAACCTAACTTAGCAACTAGTTCTATCATCATCTTATTTTAAAAATGAATACAATGATCTATGAGGATCTCTTATAAAACATCAAACCTAGCAATAACGGGATTGAAGATGAACATAATCGTTGTAGTCCCATCCTTGGCAAAGGTCAAGATAGCCTCTTCCTACTTATTGAAGAAATCAATAGCCTTAATAATGTACTTGTGACCATTTGTAGAGGTAGGTTGACACGTCATAAAATCTACCCCTACTTAGCGAAAAGGTTGATAGAAACTACAAGGCATAATGGAGCAGGAGGAGTGCACATATGTTTAGGAAAAAATCAGCGAGGGTAACACTTCTTAATTGTTTGGATGCAATCTTTAAATATCAATGGCTAAAAGTAAGCTATGCACACAATTTCTTGATTTGTCTCCATCCCAAAAAGGTGACTACCACATGTGCCAGTGTGACAATCATTCAAAAAATTCTCAACTTCTTCATTAACTAAAAATCACTGCAAAATCAAATCTACCCCTCGATGATAAAGAGTGTTGATAATGATGAGATACTTTTAGATTGGTGGAAAATACATTGACATTCATCATGAGACAAGTGAGAAGTGAGCCATTGAATTTGAAGATATACCAGGACATACCCATACTAGGGATAGAAAGAGACAATGAGGAATAATATTTTTTATGGTTTTTAGGTAAGGGTCCTCAATGTCTCTCAATAAATTAAAAATTAGTTAGATAAAGCCAAATCCTTCTTGGATTTAGCAATTGCAAATTCCAAGTCAGAGTCTTGCAAGATGACAGTCCACTTCAAATACTTGCCCCTAATTATTTTTTGGGTCAAGATATATTGCGTTGGGTTATTGTAATGCCCCATATTATTTAATAATAATAAAACAATATTAATATTAATATTATTTTATTATTATTAAATAATATGGGGCATTACAATAACCCAACGCAATATATATTGACCCAACAAATAATTGCCCCTAATTATTTGTTAGGTCAAGATATATTGCATTGGGTTATTGTAACCTTCCATAGGCCTGACATGGGGAGATGGAGATCATAGGCAGCTTAACAACATACATATTTTATTATTGCCTTGCAGCATCCGTTCAAGGTGAGCACTCTAACGTGGGATTGATATATATGGTGGGCTAATGAGGAGACTTTCTTAAGCTGGATTCATGACTTTCTTTAAGATAATCATCCTTCACGTAATTCTCTTTCATTTGGGTTATCCTTGAATAGAGGTATTTCAGACCAAAGATTTCACGCGAGTGATCGATATTTTTATTCTGTATGTCCAAATTATATGTCATGATGATGCCTAAGATGATGCTTTCACTTAAGCAACGATATTACCATGTGAGCCTTACTTGGTTTCGGTTGCACCTGTTTTTACTGTACTTGGAATTGATGCCTCACTCACGGTATTTACTGGAGATTTTTCGGATGGAACTAGAACCCAAAACAACCACTTGCTTGATAAATGGTGGGTACGACACTATTTCTATTGTTCCGGTTGGGGTCGGGCTGAACTTGTCCAACCATATATGATTGATTAATTCTTAGTGTTCTTTAGTCCCATGCCCGCCATAGTGAAATAAGAAAAGTAAACCCCCATTTATCCCTCCATTTTCGAAGAATAAAGAGGCCAACCTCCCTCCCTCTCTCTATGAAAACATAGCCTTGAACCTCAACCTATACCCCGAACAAACACATGGTAACTACCCTTTTTACTATACGCAACATTAGAAACCTCTTCTTGGAGTAGTAAGGTCGAGGGGAGAGGGMTTTACTTTCTGATAGGCATAATCTTGTATAAGTGCTAAAAGAGGGTGAGGAACACAAAGCTAGGGGGAGAGGAAATTTAGTGCTAAAATACTGGATAGTATTTTTTAATTCCTAAACCAGGAAYAGATAGATTCGACAACTACCAAATCCTATCTGTTCACATTGAGTGATTGATTCTTGGAATCAACCATCATAGCTGAAGTGAAGTGAATATGAGCAGAAGCGAAGCGGAAATGATGTGATGGAAGATTAGCGAACCTGAGCTGAGTAGCACCATAAGTAGGATGAGTATAAATCAGTAGGAACAAAGAGGAGTAGCAGTGGTTCTTGTGTCTAAAAGAGGTGGTTGTTCCTTTCCTGTTGTTGATAGCTCATTCATCCTTGCCCGATGCAGACATGCAATAGTCACTTTCAAATATTGAAGAATAGAATACCCAAGGATGAACAAAGGGATAAGAATCCAATATTCTTCATACCTCTAAGCATTCAGTAATCTCAGATGTTTCCATATGAATGAAACTGATGACTTCCTTTCGATCAACAATACTATATTATAAAAACTCATTCAAAGGACTTAGAAAGGAAAGATTATTCAGACTGTCACTCACGAAGGAGGGAGGAGAGAAGCTCCTACTATTGGGTTTGCGCACTCCTTCCTAATGTTGTTTTCTCACAGGCAGGCAGGAAAGGGGTGGGTGAAAAACCAAGAATATCTGCAGAGAAGAAACTGGCATAGGAACTAAGCAAGATGGTGAGTTAGCAGGGTGGTAACGCTAACTAGTTGGGTGGTAACGCCTATTAGTTATAGGGGTCGTAACACCTCTTTAAAACTAGTTCACACCTCTAAGAGTAAGGCATTTCCTAGCTTCATGAGATTGAGGCTTTAAAGATAACAATGCCACCACGACCACACCCCTGTTCTGTAGATATATCTAAATAGACTGTCTCATAAACTGTATCAAATTACTGGATAGAGAGAATAAACTGGCCATACTAAGCTATCATACCACTAGTAATTTCCATATACAACACGTATGGTATAAGCTAACCCGAGATCATATATGGTAGTCTATGGTATTCATAGTAATCATAACATTGGTGCACTTCTATCAACTAAGCTTTGATTAGAACGCAAGTATTGCTCATATCACTTATCTTGTTCTTATGGATTATTTCTTAGTATGTTCAGCCAGGTCCTTGGGATCAATGGGAGGTGTGACCTTCTTATCCACAAGATATCATGGTGAAACATTCTCTAATAAATTATGCAGCCAAAATCAATGGAGTAACGGCTACACCTAATTCGGGATTTTTCCTTGCTTCAGGGTTAATACGTAGATAATAGACACAACCTTGCTCGTATTGGAACCGAGAGAAACTGCATACACCTAAAAAAGGACCTTATAATTCTCATTACATTTATTTTATGCAATCTACGTAAAAGCAATCCATATTTTTTGGTCAACACCATAACATGTCAGGAATCTTTTGATTCATTGCATTTATCCAGTTCTACCCATACATAGTGGGAGCTTCCTGTGGGTCTAGGTGTTGATACTGAGAGGGGGGGTGAATCAGTATCAAGTATAGTTTAAAACCTTTTTCAACTTATACTTAAACCATTTAATTATATCCAGGGAGTGATAAACCTCCAAGAGGAAGATACAATCCTCCAATATCAAGAGAGAGTTTAACTCTTCATCCTTGCCCCTTCCTTCCACCCAAGAATATATGAGAGATAATAAAACTTCACTTTAAATCATCACCATCAACCAACCATCACATAGAACCTGATAATGCTTCCTGAGACTTCTTCAATTTCTGAAATTATTCAATTCTTGGAATACTTTGATCCTGTAGATAATATTACTCAATTTATTCTCTAAAACTTCTCCAAGTTTCACTCCTTGAATCCTCCCCAAAAATAAGTTATAGAGAGAATGGTAGACCTTGTTCAATTCTAGTTTATTCAGGGGACTGAATTTGTACAGAATGCCCCGTGCTCAATATTTAACATCAGATTATGAAACTCGCATACAAGAAAAAAAAGTCTATACTATTTCCAATGAAATTTTTCCCACTTCATTTGGATTCTCTATGAATAATTTATGACTGTGTTACCTGGAACACCTGTTTATTGACTAGCTTCAGGACTGGTCAAAAACCCTATCTTCCACAGAGTGTATCTCCATAATTATATTGAATAAAGAGCTGAAACTTTTACCATAGGTACCTTGATATGTCTTCTCAATACCATAGCAATTTCACCATCTGAAGCGTTCTAGAAAAAATGTTATAGAGAAAATGGTAAGATGACCTGAAAATAACATACCTTAGAACACATCACCAAAAGACTTCATCCTCCCTTGAAATATGGCCTTCTTTTCTTCTGATTTCCTATGAAATTCGACTTGTGTATCAAATGAATATATAATGATATTTATTTTTACCATTTATGTCACTTCCTTTTAACATTAGGGTTGACCTAACACTTTATTAATTTGTAATTCTTTTCTTTAATTATCTTTAGGGCCTACATGTACTTCCTTCTTCAATTCACTTTGTCATATTCAAAAATTCATTTCTCCTCAACCATGAGAATCCATGTGACGTGAAACATACCACTAGAAACAACATGATATATACTTACCATCCATGGGTCTTGTATATACATGTGCATTTTACTTCATGTCCAAATACCTTCATCAATCTTGCAGTCCAAAACCCATGACTAGGGTTGACATCAATGACAACAACCAATCTTCCAACACTAGGTACAGGTAGGGTAGGTATGAATTCTTGCCTGCATCTAGATTAGGGCATTACCATGCCACCATCCCATTCCAAAAATAAAAGTGGTTGTAGTTMAGTCCCCACCCACTAGATTTTTTTATGCCAGGAGGTGTCATCATGCAGTAGTGGCTCCAAAGAAAGAGTCGATGTCGACAACCATTCATTCATTTTCTATAAGGTAAGTAAGTCACATGGCTTATGTCTTTCCCAACAGTCAGGAATGCACAACATGCAAGGTTCCCTCCAGTGCTTATGCAGGTAATGGTCAACAGATTAAAGGTCAAATGGTTTGGGGGAAACTTTGAGTTACAACCATAGTGTTATCATTCAATTAAAGGGTAATCATAGTAATCAAATCCGGTACGACGTGAATCCCATAAAATAGGGTAATTATTAGTGTTATGCTTATACAGGTATAATAATTTCCATTAACTAATCTCTAAATACTGGTTAATCTTTACTATCAATAAGCTCTAATATTACTGATATAACATAATACTTAACCTCACTACAGATCCTGAGAAATATACATATCATATTCATTACGGATAAACAGAGGGTGATAACATGGTGAAATCACTTGTTTATAAGGTATAGTATGGCTTTGATTACTGGATAACCTATATATATTGATATGAGTGGTGTATTGATATCACGACAGCTGCTAGAGGGACCGAGAACCAACCTTAGTCTCTCCTGCCTGATTTGAGACTAAGCATCCCAAGCACGCTAGGCAAGCTGAACTTAAGGTTTTTCACATACCCTTTTGGTTCGGGTGGCCTTATCCTTGGAGCTCCATGTACATAACTGAGATATTCAGGTTAATGAGATATTCACGTGTGAAGGAAGGTAGAAGGCCTTGGGGAATTTCCAANCCCCCCCCAAAAGAGAAAGGTGGGGGGGGGATTCAGAGGCACTCCCTCTTAGGAGGATAGGGAAGGAGGAGTTCCCAAAGGAGGCATTACTGCTAAGGAGGATAGGGAAGAATGAGTTCCCAAAGGAAACACCCTTCAACTGTAGGAAGGAAGGATACAATCACAACATTGGTGGGAAGGCTGGCTAACTTTCAAATTACGAAGGAGACAATCACTTCACCTTCTTAACTTCATCAATGAAAGCCCTTAACTTCACCGAACCTACGATGAGGTGGGGATTATGTTGAGCGAAGCGATGCCCCCAAAGAGTCATGTACCCTTCCAAATTCATTTCTCTTCTCTAAATACATAATAATAATAATAATAAATACTTCAATGGTATAAAAATAAAAAGTAAATAAATAATAAATAAAGTAAAAGATTAAAGTAAATAAATAAATGAATTACTTTATTAATAGAATAAAAGGAAAATAAGAAAAGATAAATTTATGGAAAGCTAAATTAAAGAAGCCTAAAAATGACATGATTAATTATTTAATGACAAGTGTAACTTATGCATGTAACTTCTTGCTTGACTGAGTAAAAATAATTCTATATAATGAAGGTGGATAAGAAATTTTGAGAGATTTTGTTTGGTCAATTAATGGAAAAAGGCTTGAAATCTAGCATAGGTAGTTGATTGAGGGCTCGCGGGCTCTCATTCATGATGACCGAGGGGTTGGTTGGGAGGAGTGTCGTCTCACACACTTTGTTGTGACACGATGGATCAAAGCTTGGAGCATAATGATTGGACATGCATAGTGTTGTAAGTAAGTCAATGTATTCAAATCTTAGGTAAGATTCTCACCACTCACTCATACTTGTGAATTATGTGATCATAATCATTGTATTTCTACTTTCTTCATTTACTGGTTGCAATTTCCTATGTTTATTTATGTATTTAATTGAATTAGAATTTGGGCCATTACATATGGAAGGATAGTAAGCCTATTCTTAGAATGAGAAAACAAAAAAAAAAAAGGTACAAAGATACAAGTATTTTAAGAAATGAAGGAAAGTTTCTAAGTTTGATCCCCAATGTTAGTGGTATATATCTAATAAAGTTACCTTATGAAGGAAGGGAAAAGGAAAAACTTGCAAATTTTCTAATCATATGATAAATTATTGTAGTGCTCGTAACCATAACCAATTTGGAAGGATGAGATGAATAGAAAAGAGTGTGTGAGTGGAAGTTTCCCAAACAAGTATAATAAATAAACAAGAAGCAATTGTCTATCCATAGAACATAATTTTGATTATGTTCATTTCCCATTGAGTCTTGAGATTTTGCTTATACGTGATTGATTAAGCCATACACCAATTCCACTAGATTTATCCGACTCTTCTCTAATAATATCAATATTTCAGTTTTGTTGCTTTAAGAAACTTCTTGTTGTTTGCTTGAATCTATGTTAAAAAATATGATAAGTATTTGTTAAGGGTTTCTAAAGGAAGTCATCATAAGAATTGGATTGTTTCTCTCTAGGTTGTTGAAAAAGGTGACTTTCTCACTTACAATGACTTTATTTTACTATGCATATAAAGATTATATTTTAGGCAAGTAAAATATTGAGTTATGAAATGTTTGAGAGTATGAGTTGGATTTCAGGGAATTGAAAATAAGTGAGAACAATATTATATTTTAGTCAAGTGAAATATTGAGTTATTAAATGTTTGAGAGTGTGAGTTGGATTTCAGGGAATTGGAAAAGAAGTGAGAACAAATTTTAGATATACTAAGGTGAAAAAATCCATGTTATTTGGTGCCTGAGTCCATGTTTCATGTGCACAATTGAGATGCATGTTGAAGTTAATCTCAAATTTGCATTATTTTGAGATTGATACATCAATCCTTTAAAGATTGACCATCTCTGTTAAGCTTATGGTAAAATTCTGTAGATTGGTTGTTATTAGGATATTTTCTCTATTTCTCTAAGGACATTTAGTGTTGTTATGTCAAATTGACATCCTTGTTAGTCTTGCATAAAAGGTTAAGTGGTTTCCCTGACTATTGTCTTTGTTTACTATTTTTTATTGAGTTGTAGAGGCATGCTCTATGGATAACATTGTAGTGTTAGGGGAACAACAACAAATCCTAGGGAAAATTTATGAAATGACAGCGAAGGGGTGTCACTCCCTCAAGTGGAAATATCTCTTATTGACATTGATGAGTGGATTGAGCAACATGAATAATGAATAAGGATGACGGGTAAGGGTCATAGCAATGACCTATATAATTTTGAAGTGTCAAGATGGAAAGGTATGAACTATAACACTCATAGTTGATGAGGGATGACAAGTGATAGATTGGGAAAAGGTTTAAAGGTTTAAATATGCAAGGATAACAACTATCTAATTTTCATAAAGTAAATAGACCATGTGATAAATTGAGTCTTAGAGATTAAGGAGTACACACCTATCATGCCAACGACTGGTCGTGTACTTGGATGAGGTTAGTGAATCCTTTTGAGAGTAACTTAAAATATGATGACCTAGTCTTTACATGCTATTGGGAATAGTAGTCCTTGAAAGAATAAGAGAGACATGCAAAGAGATGTAAGAACATTGGATAATGATCAAAATATATACAAAAATGAGAATTAAATATCAACAAATTATGTCATGCTAGTAAGGCCAATAATAAATCAATGCTAAATTTCACTAAAGTTTCCTAGGTGGGAAAGAATATGTGCCTATAAATTGTGGATCTAGATGATGGGGGATTACTTGAAATTTTAATAGTGTATTCATATGAGGAAAATATATGAAAAATTTAGCATAGTGATAGGATCACTATACATATCCCCTAAATTCTCAACCTTTTTTTTGAAAGAAGAGGAAATGATAATAAAAACAATGATCAATATTTAGATGACCACATGGCACTCGTAGTACTAATGATCATTTGTACAATTAGCTTGGGCTAACAAACTTAACCAAGTATATCCATGCGCTGGATGGATGTTTGATGATAATTCTTGCATTATATATGATAACTAGTATTCCTTGTATACATAATCATGCAAGCCAGTGGCTTGATTTTGCCGATGAACCATGATAAGAATGGCCATGATGTTTTATTACTTTGCATGCATTATGTGTTGATATAATTATTGTATTCATGATGCTATACAATCCTAAGATCCCTATGGTATTTACATATGGTATATGATGTTATGTTATGTTAACATGTGATTCCATTTAATTATGTTGATGGAAGGCTATGTCTTTGATAAAGATGTGTTGAGGTTATATTTCTTATGACAATATCTCCTTATGTGATGATGTAATTGCATGGAAATATTTTATGATAAGATTTTTTATGATGACACGCGTGAGCATATGGTGATGGAAATGATGTTGTATTCTCATTATGTCATGCGAGAGTTAGCATTTAGATTCTTTCTTTGAGATGTTGATATTATAATTATAACTAATGGATTGGTTGTGTGTTTTGAGGTGGTTATTGTTAGGTTATCCACAAGTGGCTTGAGAGGGCCAGTTTATTTGATGATCTCGTGGGAACCTATACCTATGAAGGATAATGTATACAAAGTAACTCCCTGGGGCCTAGGTACAAACTCAATCAACCAACCTATGTCAGTGGTTTTTTTGTCGGGTATAAATCTCGATGGGAAATGGGACCATCCTAAGTAGTGTCTGATATTAGAGTTGTGATGCAAAAGTCTAGAGAACGACTAGAGTGTTGCTCGCCAGTGGTGTTGTGGGATTTGAATTCGATGCCTAGGGATTGTACCTGGTAATTGTGGAGGGAGTTTAGGTCAAACTTTCAATATGCCTGGTGTATGTGAGTATTCATCCAGATGATCGATGTGCATAAGTATCGATCAAAATGATTGGTGTACATTAGTATTTATCATGAGTATTGATCCAGATTTATACTTGGGTAGATGAGGTATGGTGCCTTAAATCCATGATAGACTGAGATTCCTAGGTATGGTGTCTTAGAGCCATGATATATGAAGATGAGGTTTGGTTCTCTAAAGCCCTGATAGACCTGGAGGCTTTAAACCTGGTTCTGAAAGTTGGGAAGAACTACTAGAGTGTTTCTCATGCTTCATGGGAGATTTCGATGTCTGTTGTGGCTGATGGCCTTATACTAGTTCAATAAGGGGTGATGTGGAAGATACATAAGTTAACTTTGGGACAAATTTCCTTGAAGAGGGGGAGAATGTAATGTGAAATTTATCTAAACCCAGTTCAATAAACCAATTAATTTTTCTGTTAGATGATTATGCCAAGTTTTCTTCACAAATAAAAAATACACAACATAAAATAATAACCAAGAACTTAACAATAAAAGATAAAAACAATCACATCACATGTACACATGTAATTTTTGGACAATTCGTCCCTAGAAAAGGGAAAACCAGTGCAACAGATTTGGATTTTATTATTATTGAGAAAGAAAATATAGAGATATATTACAATAAAATTGGCCCAACCAAATGCCAAATCTCCTCAACAAATGTACGACCCCTTTCTGCAAATCCTCCTAAGACAAATCGTGCCAGAAGAAACCATTGTGTGAGCCTCTGTGTAACTGTACGACTGCCTACGTGGGTTCTGCATCACTTAGTATGAATTCTCTTAGAACTATAGGAAAATACCTTTGCAATTCTAAATATGTGTGCCAATCTCAGTGTAGAAGTCTTCTATGTCTCCTTGCAAAATCTCTCTCCAAATCCTCAAGCAATTCTCCTCTTTCTCTCTTCAAAAATCGCCCCTCTCTTGTGCATAATGCACCCCTCATGAATTCGATCTCCTTTTTACTCAATAAGAAAGTGATAAACCCTATCTCCAAAAGGATGGAGGGCCAATATTGATCCTCACACACCTTATGAGATCAATGGTTAAGATTAAAATACCACAACTTAAATTATTTCTCACTTTAACTTTATAAAAAGTACTCATTAAGTCAACATTAAAATATAACCTATTTAATGTACTTTTCCTAAGTACAAATTTAAGAAAAATATTAACCCATCAACTTGGATAAGTTTCATTGTCGTCCTCCATGCTAGGAAACCATGCATGGTGAAGACCTTCCTTGTTATCCAATATCAACACTCCCTCTTAGCGAGGAAGGGATTCTACCTCAACCCCATCTGATCTATGAACTTCATAAACTTATCCCTGCTTAGTTCCTTGGTAAAAATATCTACTATCTTCTCATCAGTTTGTATGTATTTAGGACTCATGACTCCTCTCTATACACAATCCCAGATAAAGTGATACATGATGTCAATGTGCTTGCTACGATCATGAAACATCGGATTCTCAGAGAGATTGATGCAACTCTGATTGTCACAGTGAATCACAATAGCTTCTAGCTCCTGCCTGAACAATCCAAAGAGTAGCTTCCTCAACCATAGTGCCTCACATGGTGCCAATCTAGTAGCCATGTACTCTTCCTGAACAGAGCTTAATGCCATTGATCTCTGCTTCCTGGTGAACCAAGAAATGATGCCCAATCTGATGTTGAAACAACTACCCAAAGTACTCTTTATGTCCTCTGCACATCTTGCCCAATCAATATCTGTAAAGCCTTCCAATCTCACTCCACCAGTACACTCATATAACAACCCGTACTCCACTATACCATCGAGGTAGCGAAGCACATAATTCAAAATAATCTAATGTACTCTTTGAGGGACTACCAATGAACTAACTCAAAGATTTTATTGCAAATTTGATACTTCGCCGAGTGTTGAACAGATACAAGAGCAATCCAATCAGTTGACGATATACAATGGATTCTATTGTATTTGAATCTGATGCATCAATATTCCTCCAGTTTGTGACTATAGGTGTGGACATGGGCCTACAATCTGTCATCCTGA
Source organism: Picea mariana (assembly GCA_032191745.1). Taxonomy (NCBI): domain Eukaryota; kingdom Viridiplantae; phylum Streptophyta; class Pinopsida; order Pinales; family Pinaceae; genus Picea; species Picea mariana. The sequence goes on along the minus strand of JASDQU010586107.1, from coordinate 78,214 downwards.
ACCTACACAATATCTCCACTGTATACTTCCCCTATCCCAAGAAGAAGCACCCATCCTACTACCAGAACTCTAGACCAAGGAAGTAATGCATCATGTTGAAAAGTCAACAAGAAACATGTGTCTAATTTAATTTTCCCTTAAATAAATTGGACAATAAATATTAATCTATTATCTCATAATTACTTGAAATAATTAACTGAAATGGAAAATCAGTTAACTATGGGAAATTCGAGTTCAAAGGTTAGCTGGTAAGACATGGAGGTGACTTGAAGTTGTAACAGAGTTATAAGTGTAGTTATGAGAGTTGTGAAGTAGTTTAACTCAGTTAAGTGAGTTAAGACCAGTTGTACTAGTTGTAACTAAACTTGCACTAGTGAGAGTTCGATGAATTAATTATTATTCAATTCACAATCAGTGAAATCACATGCAACTGAAGATTCACCAATGTTAACTACATGCATGTAAGATCCAGTGGATACCTAGTTGAGATAACAGGTGAAAGGGACAGTTTGGCTATCAGTTGTGATTTGAGTGAAGTTCACTCATGCAATCACACATGCAACGGATATTCTCATGAGCATGTGAAAACTAGGTAATTCGAATTCATTGTGAGAATTCTAATTGCAGGGATTGTACAGAGGAGGCAGGTTGTCTGGAGACATAATATTGGCACATGAATTTGTCTATTTTTGAATGAAAGTGTGAGACGATTGTATTGTACTGAGAGCTCTTGGATTAGAGTTGTGTATGAGATTGTTTCATGATCCATGATATACATAATATATGATAGTGGGGTTTTTATCTTTGTGCTTTCCATATAAAACTTTTGTGTTATGTGTTCTTGATATTTCACTTTGTGATCGTGGTTTAATTTCCGCAAGAATATTAGTAGAAGCGATTTTGTATTTAACAGTGGCATATAATTGTTAGATCAGGAGAATCGTAGGAAATACTTAATTTGTATTGAAATTCTACATGGTATCAGAGACACGGAGCCACGGAAGTGAGGTGTGAAAATAATAGTATTTTCGCAGGTCCCGTCTCTGGCAAGGTTCGACGACATAATACTGAAAACTCCACACATTTCTGAGACCAGAAATTTCCGCACCCTACTCAAAGGAGATGTGCGAACCTCCCTTAGGATTTTCATAGGCTGCTCAAAGGAGAGGTGCGAACCTCCCTCACCCCACTGTGCATTACAGTGCGAAATCCCTCAAAATTTTCGCAGGCTGTACACTGGTGAGGTGCAAACTTCCCTCGGGCTAGTAACTGGTCAGGTGTAAACCTCCCAGGACAAGAAGGATTGTAGTAGTTGAGTTTGTGGTTGGATATAATTCAAATTTTCAAAATGAATTTCTTGGTGCTACAATTGATGTAAGATCAAAATGGATTTCAATGGCTTGAGGTTGGAGTATGCACTCGAGGGATCTCAAACTACATTGCTTGGAAGGACAGGATGGAGGTAGTACTTGAAGATAATGGCTTGAAGGAATACATTGAAAAAGATGTTCCTAAGCCGGATGCGACAAACACTACAAATCTTGATGCATGGAAAAAGAAAGTGGCAAAGGCCAGAAGGATATTGTTGGAGGGATTACGAGACCACATTGTCTCTAATATCCATGGGAAATCCAAACCATATGCAATGTGGAAGGCTTTGACAGATCTATTCCAGAATAGTATCAACCATAGGAATTTGGCGCTCAAAGATAAACTCAGGAAGATCAAGATGGAGAAGGGAGAATCCATTCCAAAATATATCACCAGTTTGTCCAATGTCAAGATGAGCTTGGAAGTGTGAGAATAACAGTCGTTGCTGATGATTTGGTGAGCTTGGCTCTCCTAGGACTTCCCAAGAGTNTGACTATGGTCAGATCTAGTGCAGGAGGAGTTCAGGCAGAACACCAGAGATGGATCTTCATCAAAGCATGATGATGAAGAGGATTGTGCTTTGACTACCAAGACAAGGAAAGGGAAAGGGAAGAAATTCCATTCAAAATCCAAGTCTAAAGTCAAGAAGTTGGATTTGTCCAAAGTGAAGTGTTTTCACTGTCACAAACATGGGCATCTCACTACTAACTGTCTGTAGAAGAGGAAGAACAAGACGGTTGCTGGAGACGCAACTAGTGAGGCTCTTGTCTCACAATTTGGACTTGAATTCTCTTTGATCTCATGCATGGATTCAAGTGCATCGGGATCGGTGTGGTATTTGGATAGTGGCGCTTCCTACCACATGATGGGAGATAAAGAGTCTTTTAGTGACTTGGAGGAGAAAGATCTCAGAATGCATATAGAGATGGGAGACAATGGACAATACAGTGAGACTGGTATTGGTACCATTACCTTTCAGAGGGATTCAGGTAAACCATTTCAATTAAAAAATGTTATGCATGTTCCAGGTCTAAAGAAAAACGTGGTCTCAGTTGCAATGTTGGTGGACAAAGGCTATGATGTTACTTTCCGCAGTGGAAAATCCTATCTGTGACATAAAGCAATGGGTCAAGTCAAGAAGATAGGGATTCGAGTTAAGAATCTCAACATGCTAGAGGTAGATGGTTGTGGTGCCATGATGGGCAAGGAAGAAAAAGTGGTGAGCCACGATGAGGGTGAATTATGGCATAGGTGATTCAGCCATCTTCATCATGGAGCCTTGAAGATCATGCAGAAAATATCTACTGGACTTCCAATGGGAACACTTGCTCAGTTAGATCAGTGTAATGGGTGCACCCTGGGGAAGTATGTAAAGTCCACCTTTCATGAAAAGGAGAACTGTGCTTCGATGATCCTGGAGAGAATTCACACAGATGTGTTTGGACCATTCTCGGTTTCTTCAACAACAAAACATAGGTATTATGTTATTTTTGTTGATGAATTTTCTCGTAATTGTTGGATATTCTTCATGCAGAAGAAGGATCTAACATTCTCAAAGTTCTGTGAGTTTAAATCATTGGTGGAGAAAGAGTC
>JASDQU010586107.1:49069-74851 GCA_032191745.1 Picea mariana | reverse complement strand
TGGGATATTTGTGGGGTACACATAAACACCCCATAATTATCGTGTGTATTTTCCGAACAACAAGATGACTGTTATGCGACGGGATATAAAATTTGATGAGGGGAAAAAAATGTGGTTGTCGCTTGAGAGGGAGCTAGACTTGCATGCAGAAGAGGAACTGTTGGTTCCCAAAGATGAGTCTCAAGATGTGGATCAAACACATGAGGAGTTTCATGGAGTGGAGGAAACCACTCATGCAGAGCCATCCATCAGAAATGGAAGAAAGCGCACCACGAAAGCTGACAATTTGAGACTAGATGTTGCACAAAATGTAGGAGCCCCTACTTCACAGCGCAGACAGAGACAGTCTCCTGATCGATTTGTTGGATACATGGATCTCATGAGAAAATGTATTGTGATTGAACCATATTCCTTTCAGGAATCAGTGTAGGATCCCACTTGGGTTGATGTTATGGTAGAGGAGTATGACTCCATTGTAAGAAACAGTGCATGGGAAATTGTCCCAAGACCGGTCGACAAATCAGTGGTAGGTTCGAGATGGATCTACAAGGTAAAGAAAGTTGTTGATGGGAGTGTGGAGAAATACAAGGCTAGGTTTGAGGCTCAAGGCTTCTAATAGATCAAGGGGATATAATATGATGAGACCTTTTCACGTGTCACAAGGTACTGTTCCATAAGATCCATCCTTGCACTCTCAGCACAGATGGGCTAGTGCATTCATCAGATGGATGTAAAAACTGTGTTCCTCAATGGGATCATTGAGGAAGAAGTGTACATTGAACAACCAGAAGGTTTTGAGACCTTTGACAGAGATTCGCATGTGTGCAGACTCAAGAGAGCATTGTATGGGCTGAAGCAAGCACCCTGTGCTTGGTACACTTGGATAGACAATTATTTCACCGGATTGGGCTTCACCAAAAGTGAAGCGGATGCAAACCTATACCAAATTGTGGTGGAGGGTAAGATTTTAATCATTTTTCTTTATGTTGATGATTTAATACTAACTGGTGATGAGCAACTGATATACTCATGCAAGGATGACCTTGCAAAGGAGTTCAAGATGAAGGATTTGGGCCTTCTTCATTATTTCCTTGGATTGGAAATATGGCAGCGAGGTGGTGAGATTTTTGTGTCTCAAGGAAAGTATGCAAAGGAGATACTGGGTAAGTTTCACATGGAGGGCTGCAAACCCATGGATACTCCTCTTCTAGGAAACTAGAGGAAAGAGGATGCTACTTCTGGAGAAGTAGTGGATGCTACTGTCTATCGACAATTAGTAGGTTCGCTAATGTATTTAGTGAACACGAGACCAGTCATTTTCTATGTTGTTAACTAGCTAATTCAAGCAATGGTTAAGCCTACCAAACTCTTTTGGAAGGTGGGTAAGCATGTACTGAGATATCTAAAGGGCACATATGAGTATGGATTATGGTGCAGACAGATAGATGAGGTGAAGTTTCATGGCTTCACGGATGCATATTGGGCGGGTAGCCCAATGGACAGAAAGAGCACATTAGGGGGGATCTTTAGTATCAGATCTACAGTTGTTTCTTGGTACAACAAGAAACAAAGATCTGTGGCACTTAGTTTAGCGAAAGCGGAATACTGGCAGTGAGTCAAGCTGCATGTGAGGCTATCTGGATGAGAAAGATCTTGGTTGGTTTGTTTGGTTCTCATTTAGATCCGATAGTGATTCATTGTGATAATCAGAGTTTCATTAAACTCTTGATTAATCATGTGTTTCATGATAGATCTAAGCATATAGATATCCAGTATCATCATCTCAAAGATTGTGTGTAGTGGAAGATCATGTTGCTTCAATACATTCCTATGGAAGATCAAGATGCAGACATTCTGGCGAAGGCGCTCACCAGGAGAAAATTCGAATATCATAGAGACAGGATTGGGGTGAAGGATAATCCCTTTCTTGTTGAGAGGGAGTGTTGAAAAGTCAACAAGAAACATGTGTCTAATTTACTTTTCCCTTAAATAAATTGGACAATAAATATTAATCTATTATCTCATAATTACTTGAAATAATTAACTGAAATGGTAAATCAGTTAACTATGGGAAATTCGAGTTCAAAGGTTAGCTGGTAAGACTTGGAGATGACTTGAAGTTGTAACAGAGTTATAAGTGTAGTTATGAGAGTTGTGAAGTAGTTTAACTCAGTTAAGTGAGTTAAGCCCAGTTGTACTAGTTGTAACTAAACTTGCACTAGTGAGAGTTCAATGAATTAATTATTCATTAATTCACAATCAGTGAACTCACATGCAACTGAAGATTCACCATGATTAACTACATGCATGTCAGATCTAGTGGAGACCTATTTGAGATAACAGGTGAAAGGGACAGTTTGGCTATTAGTTGTGATTTGAGTGAAGTGCACTCATGCAATCACACATGCAACGGATATGCTCATGAGCATGTGCAAACTAGGTAATTCAAATTCATTGTGAGAATTCTAATTGCAGGGATTGTGCAGAGGAGGCAGGCTATCTAGAGACAGAATATTGGCACATGAATTTGTCAATTTTTGTATGACAGTGTGAGACGATTGTATTGTACTAATAGCTCTTGGATTAGAGTTGTGTATGAGATTGTTTCATGATCCATGATATACATAATATATGATAGTGGGATTTTTAGCTTTATGCTTTCCTTGTAAAACTTATGTGTTATGTGTTCTTGATATTTCACTTTGTGATCGTGGTTTAATTTCCACAAGAATATTAGTAGAAGAAATTATGTATTTAACAGTGGAATATAATTGTTAGAACAGGAGAATCGCACGAAATACTTAATTTGTATTGAAATTCTACACATCAACCCAAAACCTTTCATCTCAAACTCAACTGCATGCTTTGCCTTGCAGTCTTCTATCAACCTCTCATCCCCTGTCAGAAATAGGTCATCTATATATAACACCAGTATGAGAGGCACCTCCCCTACAAGAAAATACAGGTTCAGATCAACATCGCTCCACTATAAACCCATCTCCCTCAAGTAGTTGTCTATCCTAGAGTACTATGCCCAAGGTGCCCGCTTGAGCCCGTACAAGGCTCTCCTCAGTATACACGCATGCATCTCTTTGCTACCTACCTAGAATCCCTCTCTGCTAGAAACCCATCTCCCTCAAGTAGTTGTTTATCCTTGAGTACCATGCCCAAGGTGTCTGCTTGAGCCCATACAAGTCTCTCCTCAGTCTACACACATGCATCTCTTTGTTTCCTACCTCAAATCCCTCTGGTTGCTCAACATATACCTCTTTCTCAAAAAATCCGTTAAGGAAACTTGTCTTCGCATCCATCTGGTGAATACACGACACCTTCTCTGCTGCCAATGATATGACTTCTCGGATCGAGGAATACCTGGATACCAGGGAGAAAGTCTCTTCATAGTCAAATCCCTCTCACTATGAAAACCCCTTTTCCATGAAGTGTGATTTGTAATTGTCCACGCTTACATATGCTACATGCTTGACCTTGAAGATCCACTTGGATCTAACTACCTTCTTTCCTTCTATCCTGGGCACCACCTCCCATACATCATTTTTCATAATGGAGGCATAATCCTCCATCAAGGCCTCCTACCACACTCCATGTTGTGCAACCTATTCATATGTGGAAGGTTATGCATCAATGAGTTGTGCCATCAATGCCACATACCCAAGTATCTCTCATGGTTTACTTCGTTTGAATTCTCTCTATGGAATCCATGCCAACCTAGAATCATTGACTATGGAATAAAACCACTTAGGTCGTGGCCTAGTACCCTATTCCTATGGAACTGCATCATGCTACTTTTCCTCCTCATCATATAACTCCTAATGATCATGTCCAACAATCTCTCTTTGAACACTTGTTACCCTATGTCTACTATTGTGATTATGTACTCTGACCTCGTGCCTCCTCTGTCTTGACCCCTGATTCTTGTCCCTGTTGGTCCTCTAAATGATCTGGCAAATCTCTCGACCTATTCAATGCACACTTCTCCTCGAATTGTACATCCCTACACACAATGATCTTTCTGCATGCTGGCACAAATATATTGTAGGCCTTGGAAGCCTCGTTATAACCAACCAAAATCCCCTTGTCTATTGTGGGGTCCAAATTTTTCCTCTTCTCTAAAGGGACGTGACAGTAACATGTGTTTCCTTAGATGCGAAAGTGACTCACATCCAACCTGATAACTGTAAATACCTCCTTAGGTGTCAACTTCCCCAAAAATGTGTGGGGACTCTTGTTCTGAATATAAAAAATAGTGCGACTATCCTCTGCCCATAAAAACAATGGCAAACTCTGATCATGTATCATCTCCCGTGCTAATATGACTATGGTATTATTCTTTCTCTCAACCAATCCATTATGTTGAGGATTGTAAGGAATGTTGAGTTCCTTCTTGATCCCCACTGTTGTGTAATAATCCATAAACTCCTTGGAGGTGTACTCACCCTCATTATCAAATCTTAATACCTGAATCTTCTTTCCATTTTGGTTCTCAACCAGAGTTATGAACTCCTTAATTTTTTCAAAGACTTCATCCTTAAGAATCAAGAAGTATATCTAGGTATTCCTGGAGTAGTCATCAATGAATAAAACAAATTATTTGAAGCCACTCACTGACTCCATGCTCATCAGACCACATATGTAAGAATGTATCAAGTCCAATACTCCCTTGGACCTGTGCTCACTTGGTGGAAATGGTCTCTGGGAATATTTACCCATTGCAAAACCCTTGCAAGGTTCATGCCTCTCTATTGTGAACTTAGGCAATCCATTGATTGCCTGTCTCAAGTGCCCCAACACACCAAAGTGTAAGTGTGCCATCCTCATATTCCATAACTCACTCATATATGTGGTTGTACTGACCAATGCTCTTCCTAACTGAAACTGTAGTTTGTATGCCTTCTCTTCTCAAACCCCAATAATCCTTTTCATCTTCTTGCTTGACCCTGCTAGCCTGACGAACACCCTCCCCTTATGAAAGTTGACCCCATACCCTTTATGTTCTAGAGAAGAGACCAAGATGAGGTTCTTATTCAACCCCGAAACATATAGTATGTCAACAAATCAAATTGGTTTACCTGACTCCTTCTGAAATGAGACTATGTCAACCCCTTGCACCTTGTAGCACCTATCATATTTGAGATATATACCTAGATTCACACCTCACTTTTGTAGCTTAGTGAAAAACTCCTTGCGCCCTGTCATATGACAAGAAGCTCTGATGTCCACAAACCACATGTCTGAGACTATTGCGCTAGACAAAAAGGTTATGAAGCAAAAATATTCCTCGAATATTTTGGAAAATTCTTCTACTGTTGTAGAGGATGCAATCTGTGGTTGGTTCTTCTTTTTCTTCTCTGGACATTGTGAGGAAAAGTGTCCCATCTTGTGACACTGGAAACATTTGACTTTAGAAAAGTAATTTTTCTTCTTCTTCCCACATTGCATCTTCTTTCCCTTTCCTTTGCTTGCAAGATCCAAGCCTTCTTCATCCACGATCTGTGGTGAAGATGATGATCCTGACTAACCAAGTCTGATATCTTCCAGAACAAAATCATCCCATAGGCGTTTCCATTTAGATAAATTATCCTGAGCTATGAATCCATAGACAAAGACATCCCATGACTTCGAAAAATAATCCAATGCTATATGAACCAACTCATAGTCCCCATTCTTTTTGCCAACTGCTCCAAGTTCATCTATGATCTGATTTATTCTGTTAAGATAAAGAATCACACCCTCACCTTTGGCCATCTTGGTCCCACAGAACTGCTTGCACAAAGCCATCAACCAGTTTTCATTTTTGTTTTGTTATAGGTCACTCATGGCCTTCCACGTGTATTTTGCAGTAGTCTTTCCTGAAAGATATGGGACCACATGATCCTTTATCCCATCAAGAATCAAGCTCTTTTATTTTTCCTCACCCTTCTTCCATATGGTTAGTTGGGTTGTATTTGTAGGAGCAGTTGTAGTCTCTAATGTATGTTCAAGGACCTCATTAACCTCCAAAACCATAGTCATTCTCTCTTTCTAGGTAGGTTAATTATGAGCCCCTTGTAGCCTATCCTCAACCCTCATACTCATGGCCATTTATGAAAATGATTTGTGCTGCAATATACCCTTATGTTTGAATATCTGAACTCTTCTAATGCAGATCTATGTTTTCCTTTGCAAATCTACCCTTCTATGTTGTAGATCTGAACTTTTGTGCTACATATATGAACTTTTGGGTTGCATATCTGAAACCCTCTACTACATATATGAACTTTCTATTGCATATCTAAATGTAATGTTCCTTCTTCACCAATCCTACTCTAATACCATGTGAAATTTCTCTAAACCCAGTTCACTAAACCAATTATTTTTTTTGTTAACTGATAATGCCAAATTTTCTTCACAAACAAAAAATACAAAACAAAAAATAATAGCAAGGAACCTAATAGTAAAATATAACAACAATCACATCACATGTACACAAGTAATTTTTGGACAATTCATCCCTGGAATAACCCTGGAGGGAAAACCAGTGCAACATACTTGGATGTTATTATTATTGAGCAGAAAAATATAGAGATGTCTTACAATAAAATTGGCTCAGCCAAATGCCAAAAATCCTCAACAAATATACGACCCCTTTCTGCAAATCCTCCTAAGCCACATCGTTCCATAATACACCCCTTCATGAGCCTCTGCATAATTGTACGACTGCATGCGTGGGTTTTGCATCACCTAGTATGACCACTCTTAGATTTGTAGGAAAATACCTCTATAGTGATGAATATGTGTGCCAATATCAATATAGAAGCATCCTTTGTCTCCCTACAAACTCTCTCTCCAAACCCTCAAGCAATTCTTGTCTTTCTCTCTTCATAAAATTGCCCCTCTCTTGTGCATAATGCGTCCCTCACTAAGTCAATCTCCTTTTTACTCAACGAGAAGGTGAGAAGCCCTATCTCCAAAAGGATGTAGGGCCAAGATTGATCCTCACACACCTTATGATATAAATGGTTAATATCAAAAGACCATGACTTAAATTATTTCTCACTTTAACTTTATAAAAAGTACTCATTAAGTCAACATTAAAATATAACCTATTTAATGTACTTTTTCCTAAGTACAACTTTAAGAAAAATATTAACCCATCAAATTGGCTAAGTTTCATTCTCTTCCTCCATTATACTATGTCATGCATGGTGAAGACCTTTCTTGCTATCTAATCTCAACATGTAATTCCCCATATTATTAAATAATAATAATAATAATAAAGGGAAAATGTGAAAAGATAAATTTATGGAAAGCTAAATTTAGAATGGTTAAAAACGACATGATTAATTATTTAATGACAAGTGTAACTTATGAATGTAACTTCTTGCATGAGTGAGTAAGAAGAATTTGTTATAATTAAGGTGGAGAAGAAAGTTTGAGAGCTTTTTCTTGGGAAATTAATGGAAAAAGGCTTGAAAGATGGAATAGGTAGTTGATTTAGGGCTCGAGAGCTCTCAATCGTGATGATTGAGGGGTTTGTTGGTAAGAGAGTCATCCTCCACACTATGTTGCAACATGATGGATCAAATATTGGAGCACAATGGTTCAACATGTATAGCGTTGTAAGTAAGTCGATGTCTTCAATGCTCAGGTAAGATTCTCACCACTCACTCATTCTTGTGAATATGGGATCATGATCAATGTATTTCTACTTTATTTTTTAATGGTTGAAAATTTCTAGGTTTATTTATGTATTTAATTGAATTAGAATTTGGGCCATTACAATTWTAATATGCTAGAACAATAGTTCTTTGAAAAAATTTGTAATGTCTAAACCATTGGATGGTATGAACTACCAAYGCCAAGTTATCAACATGGTTATATCACAATTGTAGTATCTMTAGTCCCTTACTATGGTAATAAATCACATTCTCATGTTGTGATTCATCTTATTGAACCAAAACCATACCAATGGTTGATTCAAATGCTACCTGATACAACAAGAAGTATTTTTGTAATCCGTACGATTTGGTAATGGGGAAAACACTAGGGCTTRTCTTAAATCCTCAAAATATCATTGCACTTGATCATCCCATGCACATGATACTTCCTTTTTTAAAAGGTGCATGAACCCTTTTGTAATCTAAACATAATTGGAAATGAATTTTCACAATAAATTTTCCTTCCTTTGAAAACCTTGAAGTTGAAAAATAGTGAGTGGGGAAGCAACTAAACTATTGCGTACACCGTAAAAGGATCCACCATGATCCCATACTTGGATGAAATGAAACCAAGAGATATCTCAGATACAACATAAAATATGCATTTATGAGGATTCAACCTAATATTATAATACCTACATTTCCCAAACATAGTGTGAATGTGTACCATATGTTTAATGTATCACTTGGGCCGATTGCCTAAATCATCTAGATATGCCTCCAAAATGTGTTTAGTGTCATGAAAAGCATAATACATGGCATGCTAAAACGTGGCAATGGTCTTAAGACCAAAAGGGATATTCTAATACAAATATACCCCAAGGATAGTTAAAATTGGTTTTGTGTTGATCTTTTTTGCATATCTAAATTTGATTGTAGGTAGAATACATGTCCATAAAAAATAAGATTACATTTTAAGCATAGTCATCGATAATATTGTCAATGAATGGTGTAGGATAATTATATTTAGGAAAATATTTGTTTAGATCCCAAAAACAAATATAAACTTGACTGGTCCCATGCTTTTTATAAAAAGGAACTGAATTGGACACCCATTTGATTAGGGGAACTATATAGATAAATCTTATATGAAGTAATTTCTCGATCTCCACCTTTATGGAAACTACTTTCTTTGGATTGACTGTTCTTATCTTTTATCTAATAGGCTTAGTGTTTTCATAAGCATTAATCTCCTGTATGACTATTTGTAGATCCATGCTAGGCATTTCTTCATATGACCAAGTGAAAAAATTGTTAAATTTAATAAATAGGGTAGTGTAAATCTAAATGTAGTCAACAAAACAATCTTCTCCAATAAAAAAAAATCAACAATGTTGATCTATCAATTGACATAATTTTTTAAATGTTTTCCATGCTATCTTCCACACACACACACATTGTGTATGGATGGGACTTTGATACCAATCAAAATATACAAGTGTAATGAAACCATTATCTCTGACCTCCATTTTATCCAAATCGAGAAGAAACTCTGAATGATGATGCATGTCTTCCCATGGTCATTTTGAAAATTTTATTACTTCCAAGATAGCCTCATCCGAAGGCAAGATTGTGTTCAAAAAATAATTGGAGATGCGGAATTGAGGGTCGATGTGGGCGTTGAAAAGTGATCATATTCCTCTTGTGGGAGAAAATATTGATCAAAGTCTATGAAGGCCATCAAGATGGCTTTATAAAAAAATTTTGTTGTAGACAAAGGTGTTGATACTGAGAGGGGGGTGAATCAGTATCAAGTACAATTTAAAACCTTTTTTAACTTATACTTAAATCTTTCAATTATATCCAATGAGCAATGAACAATAGTATAAGAGTTACAACAATACACCACAATACACCATGCACAATATATGAGAAATAATCAATAGTTATTGTTCAAGAGAAGTAATGACTTCCAAAGGTAGCTATAGCTTCCAAATGCAAAGGGAGGGATAAACCTCCAAGAGGAAGATACAATCCTCCAATATCAAGAGAGAGTTGAACTCTCCATCATTTCCCCTTCCTTCCACCCAAGAAAATATGAGAAATAATAAAACTTCACTTTAAATCATCACCATCAACCAACCATCACATAGAACCTGATAATGCTTCTTGAGACTTCTTCAATTTCTAAAATTATTCAATTCTTGGAATACTATGATACTGTAGATAATATTATTCAATTTATTCTTTTAAAATTCTCCAAGTTTCACTCCTTAAATCATCCCCAAAAAGAAGTTATAGAGAGAATGGTAGACCTTGTTCAATTATGGTTTATTCAGGAAACTGAACTTGTACAGAAGTTCCCGTGCTCAATATTTAACATTATATTCCGAAACTCACACACAATCAACTAAAGTCTGTACTATTTCCAATGAAATTTGTCTCATTTCATTTGGATTCTCTATGAAGAAGTTATGACTATTTTACCTGGAACACCTATTTATTGACTAGCTTCAGGACTGGTCACACACCCTATCTTCCACAAAGTGTATCTCCATAATTATATCGAATCAAGAGCTGAAATTTTTACCACAAGTACCTTGATATGTCTTCTCAATACCATATCAATTTCACCATCTGAATCATTCTAGAAATTTTTTTATAGCAAAAGTGGTAAGATGACCTGAAAATAACATACCTTAGAACACATCACCAAAAGACTTCATCCTCCCTTGAAATCTGGCCTTCTTTACTTATAATTTCCTCTTAAATTCGACTTGTGTATCAAATGAATGTATAATTATATTTATTTATACCATTTATGTCACTTCCTTATAACATTAGGGCCGACCTGACAATTTCGTGTTTTGTAATTCTTTTCTTTAATTATCTTCAGGGCCTACATGTACTTTCTTCTTCAATTCACTTTGTCATCTTCAAAAATTCATTTGTCCTCAAGCATGAGGATCCACATGACGTGGCACATACCACCGGAAACAACATGATGTATACTATCTATCCATGGGTCTTGTATCTACATGTGCATTTTCATTCATGTCCAAATACCGTCATCAATCTTGTGGTCCAAAATCCATGACTAGGGTTGACATCAATGACAACAACCAATCTTCCAACAATCTCCCCCTTTGTCATTGATAGCAACATTCATGCTCCCCCTATCATCATGATCCCAATTTCTCTACCCATTTTACATCAATGGCAAAGGGTAGGGCTTCTCCCCCTGAGTTTAATGGAAAAAGGTAACTCTCTTCTTTGGGGATGCTCCCCTTGAACATGTGGCACTCAATAATACTTCATCCTTATTTTTGGTCTTTGGGACTTTTTCTTCCTTGGAATCCTTTTCTATGGCTTCTATCTTCTCTCTCTTCTTCATGTCTAGGTTGTATATGTTGTTCGGTCTTCTTGTTGCAGTTGCAACTAATCTTCTTGAGTTATTTTCTTTGATTTTACATTTTCGGGAGTCAAACGTAAGAGTGTATCCTTGATCACACATTTTACTAACACTGAGTAGATTATGCTTCAAGTCTTCAACCAATAGGACTTTTCCTACTTTTACATTTTCACTTCCAATCTTTACAGTTCCTTTTCCAAGTATTTTGGTAGATGAGTCATCTCCAAATGCAACATTTCCACCCTTTTTCTTCAATCTGACAAATTTTCTTTGATCTTCGGTCATATGAGATGAGCACCCATTGTCTATGAACCATTCATCTTCTTCTTTGCATTCTTTAGCGACCAATGTTATTCGAAAATTTTCATTGTGTGGAATTTCTTTCCTTTTCCATGTTGTAGTTGGTATGCAGACTTTTGGCATATGATTATCTTCCTTCATCTCTCTTCAATATTGTGCTTTGTGACCAAGATTATTGCACTTGTAAAATACAATATTTTGATCCATTAATGGGTCAAATGGATTATAATTTATGTTGACAGGTCTACAAACATTTCCATATCTACTATTTTCACCATTCATGTAGCTTGCATAGTTATTCCTTTTATTGATTCTACAATTGATTGCCTTGTGTCCAAAATTTCCACAAGTATAAAAATGTCCAAGAAAGAAATTTTGATACCTGGGCGTAATCGATCTTCTTTGTGGTGTGGTCCATCTGGGTTCACGATCTATTCTTTTGTAGTTTCCTTCATAATGATTGCTTTCATACCCGATGGGAGAGGATCTTCTTGATGTGTCATTCCTTCTGAATTTAGTCTTCTATATTGTTGTTCAACTTGTTCTGGAATGTTGGTTTCATCATTTTCAAATTCATTTTCTTGTTTTGTTGTCTTCAAACTGTCATTGTATCCTAGTCTTGTCTTTTCATTTGGAGATCTTTGACTGCTAAGGATCTCATCTAATTTTTCAGTGCTTTTTTCAAACTTCTTCAACTTTTTTGTTGTCAATAGGAGCTCCCCTTTTGTGTGATCCAATTCTGCTTTCAGTTTCTCATAATCTTCTAATTGTTTCTTCAAGCTATTAATGGTCTTTTCAAGCTTGTAATTCTCTTCTTCACAACTACTCAATTCACCTTTTAGTATTATGTTTTTGTTTCTAAGGTTTCTATTTTCAGTTTCAACATACTTCAACTTTTCAAGATTCTCATCCTCTTGTTCACTCTCTACATTGTCTTTGTATCCCCAAAAGGAATCAAGGTTGGTTTCTTCATCTGAATCTTCTTCACAAATGATTTCTTCTTCTTTAGAATTCTTGTGATCATCATCCTGGGTTTCTTGGGTTATGAAGAGGACTTCTCATCCATCATTATCTTCTTCATCCCTCTCATCTGAGGAGATGTCATCATCCTTGGAGTAGAAGATCTTTTTATTGTTGAGACTTCTCTTTTTATAGTAGCAGTTTTCAACAATATGTCCTATTCTACCATAGTTAAAGCATTTGAGAGGAGACTTACCTTTGTATCTTCCACTTCCCTTATGGAACCTTCTTACGAAATTTGCTATTTCTTCATCAAGGTCGTTATCCTTGTATTTTGTCTTCTTTATGGCTTTAAATAATGATTCATTGTTTGGCTGGTCACTTTCTGTACCTTTTCTCATTTTATATGCTATAAGAGACCCATGTAAATCATCCATTGTCATTTTGGTCAAGTCCCTAGTTTCTTCAGTGGTGGAGACCTTAGAATCATACTTCAAGAGAAGTGATCTCAACACTTTTTGTACAACCAAGGATTCATTGGTCTCTTCACCTATTCCTCTAATAGAATTAACAACTTCATCAACTCTAAGAAAATAGGTTGCAATAACTTCCTTTTCATTCATCTTCAAATTTTCAAATTCTGCTCTATGTCTTTGAAGCTTGACCTGCTTAACTTTTGGATCACCTTTGTAGATGCTCTTGAGTTTGTCCCATACATCCTTAGCAGTGCTACAACCCATCACTTTTCTAGCAATGGTTGGTGCCAATGCTGCTAGAATAACATGTCTGTCTTTTGAATTACAAGTCATAAGCTTCTTCTCATTTGGATCGGTTGGAGCATTATTTGTGATTACATAGCCATTTACAACTCAGTACCAAATGTCTACTCCCAAAGTCGTTAGGTAAGTTTTCACTCTATCACTCCAGTATGCATAATTTCTTCCATCAAATTTTTGAATCCCATTTGAAATGTGCTCATGGTCATCCATCTTTTCTCAGGATTTTCCTTCCAGTGGTTAAACTGTTCTAAAGGCAACCTGCTCTGATACCAATTGTTGATACTGAGAGGGGGTTGAATCAGTATCAAGTACAATTTAAAACATTTTTCAACTTATACTTAAACCTTTCAATTATATCCAATGAGCAATGAACAATAGTATAAGATTTACACCAATACACCACAATACACCATGCACAATATATGAGAAATAATCAATAGTTATTGTTCAAAGGAAGTAATGACTTCCAAAGGTAGTTATAGCTTCCAAATGTAAAGGGAGGGATAAACCTCCAAGAGGAAGATACAATCCTCCAATATCAAGAGATATTTGACCTCTCCATCCTTTCCCCTTCCTTCCACCCAAGAATATATGAGAGATAATAAAAATTCACATTAAATCATCACCCTCAACCAACCATCACATAGAACATGATAATGCTTCTTGAGACTTCTTCAATTTCTAAAATTATTCAATTCTTGGAATACTATGATACTATAGATAATATTATTCAATTTATTCTCTGAAACTTCTCCAAGTTTCACTCCTTAAATCCTCCCCAAAAAGAAGTTATAGAGAGAATGCTAGACCTTGTTCAATTATGGTTTATTCAGGAGACCGAACTTGTACATAATTCCCCATTATCAATATTTAACATCAGTTTCTGAAACTTGCACACAAGAAATTAAAGTCTGTACTCTTTCCAATGAAATTTTTCCCACGTCATTTTGATTTTCTATGAAGAATTTATGATTGTTTTACCCGGAACACCTGTTTATTGACTAGCTTCAGGACTAGTCACAAACCCTATCTTCCACAGAGTGTATATCCGTAACTATAGCGAATCAAGAGCTGAATTTTTTACCATAGGTACCTTGATATGTCTTATCAATACCATAACAATTTCACCATTAGAATCTTTCTAGAAAATTTTTTATAGCAAAAGTGGTAAGATGACCTGAAAATAACATACCTTAGAACACATCACCAAAAGACTTCATCCTCCCTTGAAATCCGGCCTTCTTTACTTATGATTTCCTCTTAAATTCGACTTGTTTATCAAATGAATGTATAATGATATTTATTTATACCATTTATGTCACTTCCTTTTAACATTAGGGCCGACCTGACAATGTCTTATTTTGTAATTCTTTTCTTTAATTATCTTCATAGCCTACATGTACTTCCTTCTTCAATTCAATTTGTCATATTCAAAAATTCATTTCTCCTCAACCATGAGGACCCACATGATGTGTCACATACCACTGGAAACAACATGATGTATACTATCCATCCATGGATCTTGTATCTACATGTGCATTTTCCTTCATGTCCAAATACCTTCATCAATCTTGCGGTCCAAAACCCATGACTAGGGTTGACATCAATGACAACAACCAATCTTCCAACAAAAGGTGAAACTAATCTTGTTTATCCAATCTTAGACTCAACAATCAAAGAATTGTGCACAAGCCATGGATGCTCACCAATATAAGAGGATTTAGGAAGATACAAATGCAAATATGTAGAGCTCTCCCCTAATTGTGAAGGTTGCTCAAGATCCAAAAATTTAGTGGTGATAGATGATATCAAATATATAGGTAAATATTTTATGTAATAGATCAATAGGGGAAGGGTGAAAATACCCATAAGAGATTCATCTTTAAACAACCTCACATCGATGCTTTCAAATGTGACCTTGAATCACATACAAATGGAAAATTCATGTCAGAGTTGATACTTGAATAGGAAATACAATCATCCAATTGGTCAATAGTGACTATCTTTCCCAAGTGAGGGAAACAAATCAATCTAAACATAAAACAAATGAATAACATCATTGTATATGGACAAATCCATTCCAATAGACTATTATAATGAGGAGGAGCATCCACAACCTCTACTTATACTAAAACCATTTTACCCCCCAACCCAATTGAGAAGCTTAGGTATGATTCCATGGGGTTTAAAAGAATGGTCATCAAATGATTTCAACAATGCATCCAAAGGAATGAGCTCGAGTGAACCTAGATATATCTAACATGGAAAGGACATGACATAGGTAGAAGCTCCCTCATCGAAAATGCATCTAAAAATATTCATGCCTTGTGAAGATACTTGAATCTAAAAAATAACATGGTAAGGTAGTCTAGGCTTAAACTAGTTAAGGTCAAATGTGATCAATTGAGCATCTGAAGGATTTGTCCCACCGATAGTGTTCAAAAATTCTTTCCACTGTAGTGGAAAAATCTAAAGGACTTCTCAAGGGGACACGGCGCAAGGTGTAGCTTAGGAATTAAGTTTATGTGTAGAATTTTGTAAAACACCTTTTGGGATCCACAAAATTGTATCATTAGATGGATTCTATATTTTCAAACAGCTAATGGGATGTGATGGGGATGGTTCCAAAACATAAGATACATATTATGGGGAATCATAATTACAAGCTCAAGTGTGGATATTTACCTCCTTCTCTCAAACACACACACATACATATATATTAGCAGTTGAGGCATTACCTCCTTGTAGAGAGGATCTTTAATTTCCCCCTTGCAAGGGTGGAAGGTTCATAACAACCATTAGTTGCTATCGTAGAGGAAAATGATTTGTGATATGAAATGGTTGTTGTGGAGTTCCCAATTGGTCCACATAACATTGAATGTCCTCCATACAAGGTCATTGGTGAGTAATATGGTCACCTCGGAAAATCTTGCAAGGAAACTTGAGCTTATTTTTCTCCTTGGTGCCCCTAACAACATTGTTTTGATTTGTTGCAATCCCTTGCTCTAAAGTAGAATATGTATTCTTGTTATTCTTGTTATTCTTATTTTTCCTCTAGGTTGTTGATTATAATTTCAGTTCATGTATTGAGTGGAGTGAACATCACAGGTTGAGGTAGATATTGAGACACTTTGTGAATAATGAATAATTATCGGTAAATTATTAGACATGGAGAGTTGTCCCATTTGGCCCGTCACTTGATTAACTGCACCATCTCCAATAGAACTAATCATGCCATTAGCATGAAGCCCTAGAGTGTGTTTTGAAGGATTCTTATATGTCCAAGAAGCATTCAAAATAATTTCATATAATGTCCCAAACTAAGAATAAATCAAATCTAGTTGTTGAGGCTTGAAAAATACTTGCTCCTTAGTAAAGGGTTCTTGATATGGGATTTCAGTTATAGTTGAGCATCATCACATCCTCCACTCATTAACATTATTCAAGATGTCACTAGAATTATTCATCAACGACATTAAGAGTTATGTCCTAGTCTCATAGTGGATCAACAATTGGAAATGTGTGAGAAATGATATTACCAACAATGAGAAATTATCATGAGATGCATAGGGAAACTCAACGTACCACTTGGCTACGATCCATGTCAGATTGCACTAGGAAATACATGACTGCACACTATCATCCATTAGTGAGTTGGATGAAGACCAAAGATGGAATATCATTACATGGTTTGTTGGATCTTCTCCAAATTTACCTTCAAACTTAGAAATATAAAATGGTAACTTAGTCTATATGATAGACCACACTAGATGATTTCTAACTAGGTCATTTTTTAAATGAAACAACTCTAGTAAATTTTGATGTCACCAAAAAGGGAAACTAGGTGGACACACTAAAATTAGAATTGACAAACAAAAAACTTGGCATCCCACCATGTGAAATGTTGCCACTCATATGAATATTCCTTGAGACAATTCACCCCTTGGTACATAGCTCATGCCTATTTGGTGTCTCGTGCTTGGTTGATAGTTCCACCCAAAAGGAAACCCCATGTTAGATATCACAATATTGCTTGGAAGGATACCAAAAACAGGGGTGGATGTGAAATATATGGATGTGCACACCTCTAAAAGAAAAAATAGAAATGGGCAATTGAGGGCTTGTAGTTGGCATATAAAAACCATGATAACTATAATAAGGGAGACCTACAATAGCTATTGGCATCTCAAAAGAAGAATTTCCTCTAGTCTAGGAACTATGAATAAAATGGATAACTCCACTAACCAGTATAATTATGGGAATAATAGTTCCCCTATCTAAGATACAAGAATCATATGGGTTATCTACCCTTGCTTCCAATGAACCACTAACTTTTCCCATTGTAAATTGATAGCCACATAAGAAAGGTCAGGGGATCTTCAGGTGAAATTTCATTTATCTGAATAAGAAAAGGATCATCTGACTTGGTCACAGAAGGATTGAAATTAGTTGGAGGAGTTTATTGAATGACTTAGATCTATTATGCTAAAGGTGAATCATGCATAAGGGGAGGATGAAACTCTCTTGTCACTACAACTTGTGTGTTAAGAGCTTTCATAAAATCTATTTTTCACAAAATGTGGTTAGACCTCGAATCTACTAGAATCTTCTCTATTAAAATTGTTCAAAGAAGTATGCATCTCATCCTATGAGTCATTATGAGGATTTTCCGAGACATGTATCCTCCACCACAAGAAAGGTGGTTTTATGATTTTGGGAGGAGCACCCCTAATCCTTCCAAATTGATGGGGTGTTAGGTTAGCCACTGTGAAATCTACATTGTAAGTAAAAACAAAAAATAAAATCTATACTGACTTAGATATAATTACCAAAGAGTACTTTGCTAAAATATATATAAAAGGTAAGTGACAATTAAACTTACTCTTCCAAAAAATATACTAAGGTTTCTAAGGCTCTCACCTAATCAGTGAAGAGCTAGAGACATGACCTTCAAACGATCAGACTAGGAGGATGTGGGCCTAGGACCAAATGACATAGGTGCAATGAACATTTATAGAAACCTTTTGTGAATCAATAACCCACGGTAAAATCTCCCTTGTGAATATGAGAAACCTCTAAGGGAGTTGAGAACAAGATCTACCCTCTACTTCGGGTACCACAAACATTTCCCACTTGTAGTCATCTATCAAAAAACCTATGGAAAGTCACTAAGGATGCCACTTGACAATTGATAGCAAGGGGAAATAGTTGTGAGCTAATATTCCATGTTGTGCATGAGATACAAGTAAAGTCCTATAACTGAAACTTCATAAATAAGACATCACCCTAATGATCATGGCAATTTATCTTGAATCCCCTAATAATACATCCACCCACCAATGCAAGTGCAAGGGGGGTAATTGAAACACTTGAATTGTATTGATCTAATGCTTGATTCCTATGTGAGATGCACTTTCTTCAAAAATACTTTTCAATACTAATGTTCTTTCCACTCTTTAGTGAATCCTAGTTTTGTTTTGGTGGCCTTGGAGAATTTACTCTCCAACTTACACCAAGTCCCTACAACCTAAACTATGATGGTGTTTCTAAAAAAACTAAGTCTGGTTCTTTTTAATCTTGCATTGCTTCTGGGATTTGTTTGTTACCCAAGTGGTATTGAGTGAAACTTGTGTGGTGTTTGTAGGTTCAAGACTACTATAAAATAAAGAAACTATCTAATGGAATATGCACATTTACTTTTCTTTTGATGAAGTAATGCATATCTTCAAAATATTTTGTATTTTCACAAGAAGGGAAGAAACCCAACTAATTTTCCAATGAAATGAAAGTCTACCTTTAGGTTCTTAAGATATCCATATTCAAGACCAATATGATTTAAAAAATGCACATATTCAATATTCATTGCATAGAATTCTTAAAAGATGAAAGCATTTTGAAATTTGTTTGTTACTTTTTTTTCTTAAGTTTTCCCTCAAACAATAAAAAACTAAGAAACCATCAAATTCACAATATAGGATTAGAAAACCTTCAATCCTTGGAAACCCAAAACTTAAAAAAACCATATTTTAGTCTGTAAGAAATGTTTCTTCTTCACCTACGAGACCTAGTCACTAGTTGATATACAACAACTTGCAAGCACAAGAACATTCTCATGACTATCCTAAAGACAAATCATAGTTGGTCGTGACTATTACTGAGAATAGTCATGAGTGATAGGTAAAATAGGTTAAAAAACTAACTTTCAACCCAAAAATATAAACATTTCTCAATACTAAAGCAATTGATGAATTTTTGACACCATACAGACACTAAACCAAGGTTCAAAGTAGGAAAATTTCAATAAGAAACAACCCAAAACACAGATAATTCAAAGAATTATCCCTGGTGGAGTAACCCATTCTATTAATGGGAAATCTATCTATACTAATGTATAGTCCCTTTGATCCAGGTGGATATTGGTGGCCACCCACCTGTTCCAACTGGCTCCTTTTGTCAGTTTTTAGTTCAACACATTCTTTTGTACTTCTTTGTAATTGTGGGTTCTACACTTTCGGCATAGTCTGGAGCCCTACACATATTCTAGGTGGATACTGGAGGCCTCCCATGTAATCCAATTGGATTATTTTGTATGTTTTCATGTCAGGACATCTTGTTGTACTTCCAGGGCCGTTTTGGGGCCCTAAATAGTGTTATTTTGGCTCACCACAGTCAAACTATAGACGAGTTAGATTTTGATAGCGTAATGCATATTTATCAAAAATACCTTCTCAACGGGCTATCACACGCCTAAAACAGAGATCGTATGCAAAAGTTACAACCTCGAGAAGTTAATGTACTAACTTACCCAAATGGGGCCCGCATGACTTTTGGCATTTCATATCCTAGGGTTAGGTTTTTGGATGTCTAGGGTTTTGGCATTCTTGTTTAACATTAAAAGGCCTTCATATCCTCATTGTAATCATGTTCTTATGAATGAGCATAACTGTCACATCTCTTCTCAGAGATAAAGCTGCCACCATTCTTGGGAGTCTTGCACTCTGTATTTTTACAGTCTCTTTACAATTCTTTCATTAATAGAAATCAAGTATTGTTGTATTTCTCTATTTCTAGCAATTTTCATGAGTATTTCATTGTAATATCTATGCTTTCATTTAGTTCCAAATATAATCTGGATCAATGGTATCAGAGCAGGCTGCACTTGATCATTTTTTAGCGCATATCCCCGAAGTTGGATCTTGAGTTTCTCTCTCTTAAGGACAATCACTCTCGCACACCCAAGAAACCCTCGATGGTGGCAGAAAAGAAATATGATGGGGTAAACGATTCTATTAACATATTGTTTGAGCAAGCTCTCGTGTGACAGAGGAACGAAATGATGAAGAATTTTGCACACATTTTTCAATGCCTACCGATAGAAACATGTGCATCTTCATCAAGCGACCATTTTGGAGGAACCTATCCCTTCAAGGTACAAGTTAATTTTGATACTCCCATATTTGAATTTCAGATACATGAGAATGCCCTAGAAAAATGGTTAAATCCATTAGAAGGTTATCTCTCTGTGCAAATTTTTTTTGATAGGGAAAATATCACCTTCACACTCCTCAAGGATCTCCCCCATGTCAAACATTGGTGGGAAACTTACTGGGAGAAAAATTCCACAGAGGAATCTAGAATCTATGGGGTGGATCCCACTTGGGATTTTTTTGTGTGGATGCGGTCAAAGAACAATACTATCATGTTGATAACTATGAAAACCAGTACATGAGATGGACCACACTAGGGAAAGAGAAAAGACAAACAATGTCGTAGTTCACAAATACTTTCAATACCTTGTGCACCAAGCTGGGTATCAAGGACTTCAAGAAACATATGGTTCTAAAATATCGTGGGCCTCTACATAGGTACATCCAAACCGAAATGGATTTCTTAAACATCTCATCATTGGGCACTGCCTATCGATATGATGTCAAAATCGAGCAGAAATTTAGGCACTAGAACAAATGGGAATTCGAGTCTCCAAATCTGCAACAACCAAAGCATGATAAGATGGCCCTAACCAGCATCCTCTAGACAACTATTCCAATACACAGGACAAAAAGGGGGAAGGGAAGACGAAGAATGACACAAGGAAGTGGTGTGATTTCCAAAAAATCACCTGGCACAACAACGATGAATGTCGCTCGAAATAGTCTTTGGTGGATGAGTTTAAAGACACGGAGCCGAACCTTGATTCAGAATCCGATCTAGAAAATATTGAAGATAGACATATCATTGATGTAGACCCAACTTCCACTATCGCGACCACAACAATTCAACCAGAAGAATCAGTAGATCCTAAAGAGGGGGAGCGAATATTCCATTCACATATGTGGGTGAAGGGGACCCCATTGCATTTCATTGTTGATAACAATAGCCAAAAGTACCTCATCTTAGCTAAGGTATTCAAACATTTGGGGTTATCTACAACACCACACTCGTAGACATACAACATCGAGTGGCTTCACTAGGGTCAATATCTTTGTGTTAGCTAGCAGTGTCACCTTTCTTATGGCATCCAACCCTTCAAGGATGAGGTAGTGTATGATGTTGCCCTTCTTGATGTCTGTGATGTGGTTTTGGGCCAACCATATATGTGGAGACATCATCCTATCTATGAATTTAGACCCCGTAGTGTCATTATTACTATGGGAGGTCAGCTCTATCATATACCAGAGGTACTTCTAACTATTGCTCCACCAAAACAGTGTCGCAAGGCAATCTCTCATACTGCAAAATTCATCCTCTTCATAGTTTTTTCAAAGGATGCACAAGAGAAGACCGCTACAACCACTATAACCTCAACACCTTCTATCCAACAAAAACAGATTGTCCAAGAGAAATAAGATATTGCTTCTTCACCATCAATGGTGCCTACACAATACCTCGTCAAACCCATAGACAACAGGTTGGTGGAGCACAGTCAACCCCGCTAGCAACCGGTTTGTGATAGTCTTCCACAGACCAAGCAACACAACTTCTCCAACAAAGCACACAACTCACCAAGATTCATATTCAGAACATTATTTCCCCTCTTCCATAGGAACTTAACGCAATGGAGACCATTGCTTCCTAAGGGGGGAGGATTGATCCAGGTGGATATTGATGGCCACCCACTTGTTCCAACTGACTCCTTTTGTCAGTTTTGAGTTCATCACGTTCTTTTGTACTTCTTTGTAATTGTGGATTCTACTCTTCTAGGGATGTCTAGATCCCTAAAAATATTCCAGGTGGATACTGGTGGCATCCCATCTAATCAAACTGGCTTATTTTGTATGTTTTCATGTCAGCACATCTTGTTGTACTTCCAGGGCCGTTTTGGGGCCCTAAACAATGTTATTTTGGATCTCCATAGTCAAACTGTAGATGGAGTCAGAATTTGATGGTGTAATGCGTAGTTCTCAAAAATACATTTCCAACGAGCTATCACACACCTAAAACATAGATCATATGCAAACATTACGACCTCGAAAAGTTAGTTTACTAACTTACCCAAACGGGGCCCACATGACTTTTGGTGTTTCATCTCCTAGGGTTAGATTTTTGGATGTCTAGGATTTTGGAATTTTTGTTTAAGATAAAAACACCTTCAAAGCCTCATTGTAATCATCTTCTTGCAAATGACAGTAGTTGACAAATCTCTTCTCAGAGATAAAGCTGGCACCATTCTAGCGAGTCTTGCACTTTGTATTTTTACAGTCTCTTTACAGTTATTTAATTAATAGAAATCACAGTTATTGTTGTAATATCTCTGCTTTCATTTTGTTCCGAACATAATCCGTATCAGTGGTATCAAAGATGGCTACTCTTGATCATTTTTCAGCGCATGTCCCCGACAAGTCCGAGTATAATCAATTGGGTCTCGAGTTTTTCTCTCTTGAGGACAATCACTCTCGCACACCCAAGAAACCCTCAATGGCAGTCAAAAATAAAGACGGCGGAGCAGAAGATTCTATTAGCCTGTTGCTTGAGCAAGATCTCGCGTGACAGAGGGACGAAATGATGGAGAATTTTGCACACATTCTTCAACGCCTGCCAATAGAAACAGATGCATCTCCATCAAGTGACCATTTTGGAGGAACCTATCCCTTCAAGGTACACCTTAATTTTTATATTCCCATATTTGAAGGTCAGATAGATGCAGATGCCCTAGAAAAATGGTTAAACCTATTAGAAAGTTATTTCTTTGTTCAAAAAAATTTTGACAAGGAAAAGATCACCTTCGCACTCCTCAATGCTCTCCCCCATGTCAAACATTGGTGGGAAACTTACTGGGAGAAAAGTTCCATAGAGGAATCTGGAATTTATGGGGCCGATCCCACTTGGGATTTTTGTGTGGATGTGGTCAAAGAACAATACTATTATGTTGATAACTATGAATACCAGTACATGATATAGACCACACTACAACAAGAGAAGAGACAAATAGTTCTAGAGTTCACAAATACTTTCCATACCTTGCACACCAAGTTGGGTATCAAGGACTCTAAGCGACATCTAGTTCTAAAATACTGTGGGGCTTTACATAGGTACATCCAAACTGAAATGGATTTCCTAAACATCTCATCATTGGGCGATGCTTATCGATGTGATGTCAAAATCGAGAAGAAATTTAGGCACTAGAACAAAAGGGAATTCGGGTCTGCAAATATGCAACAACCAAAGCATGGTAAAGACAACCCTAACCAACATTCCCTATAAAAATAGTCTAAGACATAGGATAAAAAGGGGAAAGGGAAGACAAAGAATGACACTGGGAAGTGGTGTGACTTCCACAAAATCCCTTGGCACAACATCGATGAATTTTGCTTGAAACAGTGATTGGTGGTTGAGGTCAAAGACACGAAGTCGAACCCTGATTCAGAATCCGATCTAGAAAATATTGAAGATAGATAGATCATCGTTACATACCCCACTTCCACTTTCGTGACCGCAAAAATTCAACCAAAAGAATCAATAGATCCTGAAGAGGGGGAACGCCTCTTCCATTCACAGATGTGGGTGAAGGGGACCCCGTTGCATTTCATTGTTGATAACGACATTCAGAAGAACCTCATCTCAGCTAAGGTCATCAAATATTTGGGGTTATCTACAACACCACACCCGCAACCATACAACATCGGATGGCTTCACCAAGGTCGAGATATCCGTGTCAACGAACAGTGTTGCATGTCCTATGGCATCCATCCCTTCAAGGATGAGGTAGTGTGTGATGTTTCCCCTCGTAATGTCTGTGATGTAGTTTTGGGCCAACCATATATGTGGAGACATCATGTTGTCTATGAATATAGACCCTGTAGTTTCATTATTACTCTGGGAGGTCATCTCTATAGGATACCAGATGTAGTTTCAACTACTGCTCCACCAAAATAGTGTTGCAAGGTAATCTCTCATACTGCAAAATTCATCCTCTTCACAGACTGTTCAAAGGATGCACAAAATACCGCTACAACCACTGCATCATCAACACCTTCTATCTAGAAAAAAATGATTGTCAAAGAGAAAGAAGATAATTCTTCTTCAACTACAATGGTTCCTACACAATACCCTGTCAAACCCAGAGACAACAGGTTGGTGGAGCATATTCAACCCCTCCAACAACCGGTTTGTGACAGTCTTCCATAGAACAAGCAACACAATTTCTCCAACAAAGCACGCATCTCACCAAGATTAATTTTCAGAACATGCTTTCCCCTCTTCCTTGGGCACTCAACGCAATGGAGACCATTGCTTCCTAAGGGGGGAGGATTGATCTAGGTGGATATTGGTGGCCACCCACCTATTCCAACTGGTTCCCTTTGTCAGTTTTTAGGTCAGCACATTGTAATTGTGGGTTCTACACTTCTGGGGATGTCTAGATCCCTACACATCTTCCAGGTGGATATTGGTGGCCTCCCATCTAATCCAATTGGTTTATTTTGTATGTTTTCATGTCAACACATCCTGTTGTACTTCCAGGGTCATTTTGGGGACCTAAACAATGTTATTTTGGCTTGCCACAGTCAAAATGTAGATGAAGTTAGAGTTGGACAGTGTAATGTGTAGCTCTCAAAAATACCTTTCCAATGGGCTATCATGCACCTAAAACAAAGATCATATGCAAAAGTTACGACCTCAGGAAGTTAATGTACTAACTTACCCAAACGGGGCCCACATGAATTTTGAAATTTCATCTCCTAGGGTTAGGTTTTTGGATGTCTAGGGTTTTGGCATTCTTGTTTAACATAAAAAGGCCTTCATAGCCTCATTGTAATCATCTTCTTGCGAATGAGCATAGTTTTCACATCTCTTCTCAGAGATAATACTGCCACCATTCTAGCAAGTCTTGCACTTTGTATTTTTACAGTATCTTTACAATTCTTTCATTAATAGAAATCAAGTATTGCTATATTTCTCTGTTTCTGGCAATTTTCATGAGTATTTCATTGTAATATCTATGCTTTCATTTTGTTCTGAACATAATCCAGATCACCCTTAGTGAGTGGGTTGAGCTCAATAATAGACAAAGGATAAACTACTACTTATATTTCCCTAATGTTGACATGCAAGACTGAAATGTAATAAGGAGTATGGAAATAAATACCTATTTAACTGTCATTTGTCCTTAATTGTGTAAGAAACATGGATGACTTGACCCCAATCCAAAATATTCTACAACCTGCACAAAATCAAATAA
>JASDQU010586107.1:0-10626 GCA_032191745.1 Picea mariana | reverse complement strand
AAGAAGTGTGCAGTTGTCTCTATGCTGCAGTCTTTTACCGGTGCGGCTTCCGCCCACCTTGTTAGGTATTCCGTCGTGGTGATGATGTATCTTGCCCCTATTATTTTGGTTGGTGGGTTAATTGGTCCCACAAAGTCTATTTCCCATTTATCAAATGCTTGTAATGTCACTTGCATTCGTAACGACATCTCCTCCCTTCTGTTGGATTTTCCTCCCCTTTGACAAACATTGCATCCCTGACAGTACTCTTTTGAGTCTCTATGAATCGTTGGCCACCATAATCCTACGCAGAATACCTTCGGTGAGGTATCTTTTCCTGCATAGTGTCCTCTTTCCAATCCCTCGTGGGCTTCTTCTAAAATTCTTGGTCATTCGTTCTCTAACACGTACCTTCGTAAAATACTATCTGTGCCAATTTTATATAGGTGTCCTGCGATCAGTTGATAGTCGGTTGCGTGAACTACCAGGTTCTTCTTCAGCGCGGTGGTATATTCTTTTGGTGCGGTATCTGTGCTAAAGTACTGGATGATCTCTGTGAAGTAGTCATCAATAATCTGTACTGAGAATAACTGGTTATCCAGAAAGTTGTCTTCTAAGTTTGTGGGTTCTTCTCCATTTGTGACCCGTGATAGGTGATCAGGTCCTGCATTCAGTTTTCCTAGTTTAACTATTACTTCAAAGTCGAATTCTTGAAATAGCAGTAACCATCGAAAAATTCTCTCCCCCCAACATTGGCTTGTTGACTAGGTATTTTAGGGCTGAGTGATCTGTAAACATCATAAAATGCTTTCCCAATAGGTAGTGTCTAAACTTCTGCAGTGCGTAAACCATAGCTAGGCCTTCTCTTTCCGTCATGTTATAATTTTGTTCTGAGTCTGATAGTTTTCTGCTTGCGAATGCTATCGAGCGATCCAAGTCTCCTGCTCCTGGCTATGCCAAGATAGCTCCAAGTGCTATCGATGATGCATCTACATGTACATAGAATGTCATTCCCCGGTCTAGAAATACTAGTATCGGTGCAGTGACCATATTTTCTTTTAGAGTATCCAGACCATGTTGACACTCATCGTTCCATTAGTACTTTGTGTCCTTTCTTAGAAGTTTTTCCATTGGTGTTGTGATCTGCACATATCCTTTGATGAGTTTCCTGTAGTATCCTGTGTGTCCTAACATCGCTCGTAGTTGATAGACTGTTTTTGGTGCTGGTAAATTAACGATGACTGCGATCTTTGCCGGATCGACCAATAGTCCTTGTTTGCATACTATATGGCCCAATAGTATCCCAAACAGTGTCCCAAATATGCATTTCTTTATGTTTAGTGATATCTGACACTGTATGCATCGTTCTAGCATCAAGCATAAAAATTCCACATGGTTTTTCAACAGACTATAGACTATCTAGTCATCCATGTATACTTCGAGAAACTGATGGATGAATTCTTTAAATGCTGCAATAACCACTCTGGAGAATATTGTTGGTGCATTCTTTAGTCCGAATGGCATGACTGTATATTGGTAAGATCCCCATTCCTTTGTGAACGTGGTATTGTATCTGTCCTCCTGTGCTTTCTTGATCTGATGGTAGCCTGAGAATCCATCAGTGCATGAGTAAGCTTCATGTCCCCCCACATTCTCTAACACTTCATTCGTGAACGGTGTAGGGAATGGGTTGTGTAGGCATGCATCATTCAACTTCCTCAAGTCAATGCATATCCTGATCCCTCTTCCTTGTTTCTTGTCCTGTACCACCATCAGGCTTATCCATTCTGATTCCACGACTGGTTTGATTATGTCGGCTTCGAGCATCTGGTCAATCTCCTCTTTAACTTTCTGTTTATATCTGGGGTTCAATCTATATGGTCGATGTGTAATCGATCTCGCTTCAAGTCTGAGAGGTATCTTCATCTCTTCCAGTTCTCTTGCTATGCCCTTCATCTCTGTAAATGTTGTAGGAAACAAGTCGCTATACTCGCGTAACAACTCTGTGATGCTTTCTATTGTTGGCTCATCCCAAGAGTCTCCAATGTTGGCCATTTTGGGATGTTCAATTGTTCTGATGTTAACTTTCTTTACCTTGATTGGTGCGGAAATAACTTCAAATCCTATGGGTGGTCCTTTCACATCTCTTTCGCCTTCTACTTCTTCAATCTGAATATCACATGGGTCATCTTCATCTAGTGCTTCCTCCTGTACATGGTAACATGACACTAATTCAGTGACTGTCTTCTTATTTTGTTGTTTCTCTTCGGTAATAAGTTCTATTTCCGGTTCTTCAATGAATATGACTCCTCTGATCCATTTCAGGGCTGCATCTATGTTGGGGCTCTCATGCTCAAATGAGAAAGTGACGGTAAAGTTTTGTTGCAATGTCATCCATGTTGTATTTCCTTTGCACAGTTCCTAATCTGTATACCAATTCGCTGGTATGCCCTCTAATGTGTGAATGAAGTGGTGAGGCCATTCCTCTGGTGGTGTCATTTTCCACAGCATTTTTCACTCCTCCAAGTGTTTCACTGGTGTCCTTATTCCTTCATATCTCCATTGTTTGATGTTTGTTTGTTCTGTGCCGAACCTTATGTGCAATAACCGCTTACATTGGTACCAGTTTATGATAGTCTCCTTGTGTGTGCCCCACTATCTTGCGGGTGTGGCCTTGAGTGCTAACTCTAATGCCAGTAGCCTCTAGTTCTCTAATACTTTGTCTTTATATTGTGTCAAGAATGTTTCCAAATCATTTAGTCCATGGAAACTGGGTGGTTCTTTGATTTCTATACCTATCCATCGTACTGCGCAGTCTATTCTTGCACATCTTCTCGTGGATACTTCGTGTAATCTCTGCTGCCAGTTTTCTAGCCTGGTGTCTGAATCAGTTGCACATGAAGTAATGTTGTGCCAACTGAGTACCCCGTCTACAGTTGGGTTTACGTAATCCTCCTCGCACGCAGTTGTTTTGTACAACTGGTCGATCTCCTTTAAGTCTAGGCAAGTGGATTCTATGAACCTCTCCCCTTCTAATGGGTCTAGTGGTTCTATGACCCTGTAATCTCCAGATTCAAATGTCATTTTTCTTGTCTTCAAGTTAATTATGGTCTGGTTATCAAAGGCCCAATCTAGACCGAGTAGTGTCAGGTACGGTGTTGTTCCATATACTATTTCAATGACTTCAAAGTCTGCTTTAGTGCGCACTCCATCAATATCTATTGTTACTCCTTTTAGTCTCCCTATTGGTAGGACCCTATGTTGGTTTGCTAGTTTTAGTTGGACATCTGAGTATCCCAATGTTGGCTATCCCATGCATTGCCAGGTTTTCTTGGGTAGCACATTCACTTCAGATCCTAGGTCAAGTATGATGTCTCCCATATTAAAATCCCTAATGTTAGCATTCAGTCTAAATTCCCTACTTGTTCTTCTTCCTGTGTCTATATGATTGACAATTTTTGGATCTAGCTTTTGTTCCATCTAGTTGCTACATTTTTCTAGGATGCTTTGCAATATTTTCACAGATGAAGGATCACTTAACATTTTTATGCATGATTGCAAAAATTCTTTGATAGTACTTACTCGTCCCTTGGGTGAAATTATGTTGGTATGATCCAATGATGGCGGCATTTCGTATTCTCGGGCTTCATGGATTGGTTGTGCAGTGGAAGTCGACATTGTGTCCACCTTTTGAAATTCTTGTCTGGCTTCCTTAGAATTCTCCTTTTCTTTGGGTGCGTCGAACTGCTTTCTTGGTTCGATGTTCTTATTTACCCATTGGGTCTGTCCAGGTTCTTGTCGGACTACATCATTTCGTGTCTTCGTTCCTCCATGAGTGACTATATTGATGTTCCTTCCATCCTCCCTTGCTTCAGTTGAAATCCATTGAACATTCTGATTGTTATGGTTCCTCTTTTCCTGGATCTTTACTAATAGTGTCGGACATTCCTCTGTCTCATGATCCGATGCGTGACAATACATACAAGTCGTTGTCGGCAGTGGGCATTCTCATGTGTAATGTCCCGGTTGCTGACAATTGTGACATGTGACTAGTCCTCTGCCGTGTCTGAAACCTCCTCTGGCTCGTCCTCCTCCTCGATAGCTTTCTCGGTCCCCTCTCAGTGCGTTGTATTATGGTGCCTGATTATAATGTGTGGTATTATACTAGGGTTGCATCGGGTTGTACTGCAGCTGTGCTTTATTGTATGTTTGTTGTGCAATGTTGTATGGAGCTGGGGTTTAGTTGAACTGTGGCATTGCTTGCCCAGATATCATTTCGTCTTGTACCCTCTATACGTATGATGTTCTTTCCCTCATCAACTCCATAGTTCTTCAATCTTTGTCGTCGTGGCCCACTGACTTACAAAAGGTGCAATAAGAATTATTTGGAACTGTCTAGTACTTCTGCATCATTGTGCAGTGGTAAGGGTCGTGACCCAGTTTCTTGCATATTTCACACCATAATCCTCCCTGCCATAGAAGGTTTGGCATGCATGTTTCCATATATTGCACGAATGTTGGAGATTTGTTCTTGTGGTGTCCTTCCATCCTGC
Source organism: Picea mariana (assembly GCA_032191745.1). Classification (NCBI taxonomy): domain Eukaryota; kingdom Viridiplantae; phylum Streptophyta; class Pinopsida; order Pinales; family Pinaceae; genus Picea; species Picea mariana. The sequence continues at coordinate 6,094 of JASDQU010586107.1, read as the reverse complement.
ATGTGGTGCACCAAATGACTTCTCGTTTGTCCTTGTTCTTATTCTGGTTCAATTGAAATGTTAGGTTCTTCAAATCCTCCTTCAATTCTTCAATAGCTAGGTCCGTCTGCTGGTACTATTTCTCTTCCAGCTTCAAGGCTTCCTGTAGAGCCTCGACCTGCATCTGAAACTTCTGTTGTCATACAAGATATTTTAGGTGTGGGAGTAGTGAGTTGACAAACAGGTGTCGGTGTTGCATCTTAGTCATAAAGTATTTTATCTTCCCCTTCAGTCTCTTGAATCTTTGGTCAATCTCCCATATAGACTCTCCTGGTTTCTGTCTTATCTCGATCATCTCATTCATGTACTGATCCTCTGAGCTCGACTTATGGAACTCATTAATGAGTAGCTTCTTAATGTCTGCTAGACTCCTCTTCATCCCAGGGGCACTGTTTGTGTCTAGACTCATGTACCAGTCTAGTGCACAGTCTCTTAGCGTGATCGCTAGCTGCGCAAGTTTGGTATCTTCATTAGTGATTTGTTTTGCCTCCCAGATCTTTGCACAAATGAAAAAATTCTTCTCGGGGTCTTCAGCTACTTCTCTTCGAAATTCTGGTAATCTAATAGTGGGATCATGTCCTGCCATTCTAAATACTGAACTGCGACCTCTGTCGTGCCGTGTAGATACTTGACTAGTACTTCTTGGATTGGCTCCTCCAGTTTTTGCTCCTGCGATAAATGTACTTCTTGCTGTCGGGCTTCCTCCGAAATTCGGTTTTCTAAACGGTGGTGTTCTTTTTGGTGTATTGGTCGCACATGGGTTTATGGGTTCCACACTGACATGAATATGTAAAGGACGGCTATCTTCTCCTCCTGTTTTTGGGCCTCTTGTTTTCCATTCATAGGTTGGGCACAGGATTTCCTCAATCTACTCCATAGCCTAGAGATTCTCTACCTCTTCCTCATCTCTTTCCAAGCCCTCCCTCGCGGCTATGGATCTCTTCTTGATATTCACCTTATATTGGTAGGGTACTCCACTACGCGTCGTTCCTGATGACTCCAAGATCCACTTAAGTTGGTCGTCATCCATCAATATTGGGTCCAAGAATTCATCCTACTTGCCTTAATCCTCACCTTTTTCCATCTATCCTCTCTCTATCAGTGTTTCCCCCCTTCCCCCATGCACGCAGGGAATTCTAGCTGTCTGATTCCATTGCCATTACCCCTTTGTTATATAGCAATATTTTAATAGAAGTATACAATGATCAAATGTAACTTCCATGGGGTCCGTGTAGAAATCCCTGCTCTATTGCGTTGTATGAATTCACTGTGTCAACTGCAAACTCTGTGATGAAGCCTGCCACAATATTGTCAAGCCAAAATTCGACTACGCGGGTGAATTTGTTGTTCACCTGCTATAACTACTGAACCTGTATTGGGGTCCAATCTAGCTGTCGGATCTGGTTAATCGTGTGGTTATCTTTCAACCATAGTATCCACTCCTGCAGTAGGTGGGGAAAATCACAGAAAAAAGACTTCGTGTAAATACGTAAACACGTATTTATCCAGATATTTACGAGGTGTGATGCTAGGGTTTCTATTGTCTTTCTGGGCAAACTCTAACTCTTTATTTCTCAACCAGCCTTCGATATATTCTTTCATGGGGTTCCATGGTCTCAAATTCCCTTCTAGTGGCTCAACGGTCTTCTGGTTTCACTCATTCTTTTCTTATACATTCTATCTCATCTACTCAGTCCTCTCTTGTTCCTCTTAACACGGAAACAGAACCATTTGTTGGCTTAACATGAACTACTCTTCCCTATTTCCTGCATTGTTGACCTAGGGTTCATATCTTTCAGGGTACCAACAAAGCCTAAACTATCGTCCCTTCTGGTAAACTAGAAGGGAACGCAACACAGAGAATGCACTGCGCAATCTCACTCGAGATAGCTTTAAATGGGTGGTTGTAAGACTCAGGTGTTTACAACCTAGGATTGAGTATGAGATATGGGATCACTATTCTAATCCATTTATTCTAACTTGTGTTACAACCTACTATTATTCCCTTTTATATTTTGTTCTTCGTGGTACCTTTTCGTTAAATCCCAACAACAATTAACCAAGCAATATAATAACTCATTCATTCATTATACACAACGCTTATCTAATTAAAATATGACAAAGATATGCATGCATTCATCACATTACACAAGTATTACCGTGGTTCACCCCCTCTTGGGCTACGTCCACAAAGATTTGGCTCTTGGATCTCTTATTATGGTAGTTCTGCAATCTCGCACCGGGTGCTTACAATTCTCCTTGTATGGGTAAGATCTATATGAGGTGAACTAGACCACACTAGGCTCCTCGGCTTGCGATCTAATCCTCAAGATATCCCTTCTCTCCTCCTCTCTAGCTCAATCGCTTTACAAAAGTGGTTCTCTAATCAAAACCATTACATAAGAATAATCGAATCTTCATAGGTAGTGAATCAAACCTAACCGAACTCTTTTATGATACCTCTGTATCTATATTTATATCTATAGGGCTCTTCAAACATTTACACAAAACCTTACAAAAACCATAATCCTATTGTCGTTAGGTTTTCCTTCTTTGCATGCATGCTTTGCTTCCCTCCAGCTGTCGCCTCCTCCTTGCATGCATGTGTGCTATGATTCTTACCAGTTGTCTCTTTCCTCTTGAACACTTTCTTTCCCACGATTGTTCTTCTAGTTGTCATTCTTCTTTGTGCATGCTTTCTTTCGCACTTCGACCTACTGCCAACAGATGGTATCGATCTCTTCATAACTTGGGACTTTGAAAAGTCCACTCTTCTGTACACTATCGAAGGGTTTAACCCTCGTGCACCTTCACTGTATCCAATGGTTGTTGATCCACGTGCTCAGATCCTACGGCTAAGATCTATTCTCCTCTGCGTGTTCCTCCTGTGTGTTTGGACGTGAGATTCAACGCTCTAGATTTCTTCCTCCGCAGCTGATATAATGACTGTAGTCGCTCCTCCTCTTGAGCTTTGGATTTCTTCCCAAACTTGGAAGAATTAAAATGTTTTCAAAGGCCTCAACCTTTGATTCCTCTTCTGTGAGCCCGATGTCTTAAGTCTCACCCACGTTCTAAAGACGTTGTCTCTCCTGAGCTTTGGGACTCAGAATAAGTCCACTCTTGCACACTCCTTGTGCTATCTCTTCTGATATTTGAACTTGCTCAATCTCTAAGGGACTCGACCCTTCTTTGTCTTCCCAAAATACCTATGGTGCCTTCCTGGAATGTTCTGTGCTCAACCTCCTAATCTTTGGAACTTAAAACAAGTTCTCTTTGCACACATTCCTTGCGCTTTGACTGGCCTTCAACTGGTTGTATTTAAACACTTCGCTCGAGTCTTGGCCTGATGCACTCCTTGCACAGGGCTTCCTCCAGAGTGTTCAACAACTCTGTAACAACCCTTTTCTCCTCGAAGGGATGCAAGTTCCCTCTTGGCAACTTCCACTCAAGCACTCCTTGTTGAGATGACAGAGTATTTAGTAACTCTATAAGTGTCTTCTGCTTGACACTTCTCTTATCTTTGAACTCGAAACAAATTTCTCCTTGTGCACTCCTTGCACTCGCTCAATGCCCACCTAGAAAAGCTTCATAGAATCCTCAACAATTATATCTTCTCTTTGCGTCCTCCTCTGCACAGTCTCACCTCCAAGGTGTTTAGTAACCTTGAGGCTTCTCCCTTGAGTTTATGATTCCTCTGGTGTGCCCTTCTGGCACTTTCTTACCTGAATTCCATAGAACTTAGATGTGCACTCTTTGCACTGGCTCACAGAGTCTTCAACACTCAATCATGAAACCCCTTGCATTAAGCCACATAGAACCCATACTGAAATCAAAGAACTCATAGATAGGAAATTCTATCTATCCCCGTAGATGGAATCTAACATACATCTACAACATATGCATATAAACACATAAAGAATCTCATGCAGGAAAAACTTCTCTTTATATTAGTCTCATAATGTCTGTTACAATGTGTACAAAAGCTTGGCGTGCTACAGAGTCTCGGCTCTTTATATTCGCTCCTATTCTTCCTATCTCTCTCCTTGTCTCCTAAAACTTTAATTAATCTAGATACAAAGATCTTTTTACAAAAGAGGGGCTCCTTGAGCTCTTCCCTCCAAGCTACCTACTCTCATTAATTTACATTGAATTACAATCAATGGTTGTCTAGTCTGGATCAGATCTAGATCTTATCAACCTATCAACCATTAAAGGCGACTCTATCTACAACCTACACAAAGGCATCGGTTTGGCTCTTCCAGCCTTACAAACATTTAATTACAATTTACAATTTAAAATGAGAGGGTTGGCACCTCTCCCTTCCTTGAATGTGCGTTGAATGTGTTGTCTAGCTGGTGCATTGTTGGGTTGAAGAAATGCTCCTGCATCATTATCCTTCCTTCTTTTCCGCGAGGTGCTCCAAATCACTCGTTGATGTCTTTTTCCACTTGTTGAGTTGTCCACGATCCCTCTTCTTTACATATTTATCTTCCTCGATCTTCTCTTCCAACGACTAGCTTTTCCTTTACTCCATTCCTTCTTATCTGCTTCTTCAACCACTTTGACCCCTCCTCAGTTTATGTGCCTTTTGCATAGTTCATACTTTTATTTCCTCCTTAATCTTCACTTGCTTATGTAACCAAGAGCCAACAAGCCCCCAACACTCACATGTGACTCATCCTGAGTCACTACAACACTGAGCCTTCTGTATTGTTTGGATTACAAACTACATGGAGCAGCCTGTGCTTTCTGCTATGTCCCTCCCTATCATATGCATAGTGTCTTTTTTGTTTCTGGTACCCAGTTTCAACTGCACCTGGTACCTAGACCCTTCTTCCTTTGCTTTTACTGAGAGCTACGAGGCATCTGTTTGTCGTAATACAATTTCAACCAACTCCCATTCACTAATTCATCCTTCCATTCTCCATTAAGGGTTTTCAATTGTGCAATTCCTCCTTTGTGACATAAGCAACCTCAAATGGCCCTAGCCAATGTGTCTTGAACTTCCCTGAATGCTTCATGAACTTGTTGTCATATACAAGTACCAAATCTCCTTGCTTGAATTCCTTCTTCTTGATATGTCTTTCATGGTAATCCTTTTCTCGGTCTTTTTGTGCCTACTGATGAAATCCTGCAATAATCCCGTCTTCCTCTAGTTCCATCAACTGCACAAGCCTGTATTGAATAGCGCCAATGTCATCCATACCTGTGAATGTTGCAATTCTTAAACTAGGAACCAAGTATTCCATAGGTACCACTGCTTCTAATCCATATACCAACTTAAAGGGAGTCTGTGTTGTTAACTTCTCGCAAGTAGTTCGATAAGCCCATAATACTGCTGGAATTCTTAAGTCCCAATCATCTCTATTAACACTGCGGATATTAGTCAGCGTTGTCTCCAAGATCTTATTGAAAGCTTCGACTATACCATTCCACTACTACATTGGGCGCAAATTACGGTGAAATATTATGACGGTTTAGAATTTCGTTGTATTTTTTTTGTTTTTTTTAACTAAATATTCTTTTTTTTTTTTGCGATCCAAATTTTTGTTGCTCTAGTGACCAACATTCCAGGTTGGTCGTTTTAACGACGAAAATTGCTCGCTCTAGCGACTAACCACCATTTAGTCACTCTAGTGACCAACAATGGCATGTGTGAGAATCAAACGGTCATTTACGACAAATCAATCATATATATATATATATATATATCAGTTACAACAAATTTGCTATAATTACGACAATCATTTTCTACAGTTGTGAAAATCATTTAGGTGTTCTGATGCAATGGTGTTTTGGTTTTTTATGAAATCTTGATTTCAATTCTCTTTCAAGAAGAGAAACATTGAATTGATCAGACTCTACATAGCTGAGATTTTAAAGGTCAGTACTTAAAAATTTTCTGTGTGATTTAGTAATTTGGTGCTATTGAACTATTTTATGGTTTATTTTCACTACTTATAAGGGTTTAGAGGAAGAGGTTATAGGTGCTAATTATGGATAAAAGATATATGTGTTAAGGGTTAATGGTAATACATATAAATATTTAGGGGTT
>JASDQU010586106.1:72971-95448 GCA_032191745.1 Picea mariana | reverse complement strand
TCTCATATATTGTGCATGGTGTATTGTGGTGTATTGGTGTAACTCTTATACCATTGTTCATTTCTCATTGGATATAATTGAATGGTTTAATTATAAGTTGAAAAAGGTTTTAAATTGTACTTGATACTAATTCACCCTCCTCTTAGTATCAACAACTATTTTGTGTAGATTTGACTGAGCTATGTCCCTGAGTTTAGTTGCATAAGTTTCTCTCATTTCATCACCTGAATCCTCTAGGCGATTTATAATTTCATTCTCTAGAATATCGAACACCCGTGTCCAAGATTTCACAGTGTCAATGGTTGTCGACGAGGTATCTGACAGAACGTCTGCATTCGAATTTGCACCTTCACCATCTGCTTTATCCATATTCCGTGGTGCCATAATATCGATAAAATCAGACAGGAATCCATGTTACAGGGGAATGCGTGAGTTTCTCAATTGGAAAATATTACTATTCTGTGCAGATGAAAATGGAATTCAAAATCAAGCACTCTTATTCACCTCAGGTGTATTGATTCGAGAATACCTTTACTGACGAAAAATTTATTTACTTTAATGAGAAAGTCTAGCTGGTGATCCACAATCTATGTTAAAATCATTAGCGTTGATTTGTGATAAATTCCATTAATATCCGCGGTTTGCTATCGGTATTTTTGGATGAAATAGATTTGGGATTTCCCGAATTGCGAATTCAAGGAAGGTTAGTTATGGGAAAAACTCGTTTAAAACATTAATTAAGTGTGTTTAACTTTAATTTCTTTCAGGTATTATGACTTCGGTATTTTTCAAAGAAGTTTGACATAGAATCCCCGAAACCTGAAACTACGAAAGGATTAATTATCAAATAATCATTTTTAAGTTTTAATTAACCCTGTTTAAGTTTCAAGTGTTTCAGAAGTTCGCACTTTGGAGATTTCAAGATGTGATGGATGGTAAGGGTCCGAACTCCGAAGTGCAAAGTTGTTAACTATCTTTTAATCAAGATTAACTTAACTCATTAAGATTTAATATTTCGGCATTTTGCTGCTTCGTGGGTTTGCAAGTTATCTCTTTATTATATTTCTGAAAGGCCATTACCCATAGTGACGTGTCGAGTATGATGTCATTTTAGATGACATGTTGAGACCAAGGGGTGCCATGTCTTACTTATAATAGTATGAATCTTCATATGAAAAGGTCGAGAATAGATGCCATGTGTCAACCCAGGGAAGACTCAAAAGGTACATGTGTATCATGACTCGTGTCCTTTCAAATTTTGTGGAACAGTGATAACGGACACTTTCGAGTTTCGGGACTTCAACCGTGAAGACCTGTTGAAACACCCGAAGCGTGAATCTCCAAAGCGACCTTTAGTGATTTGATTCTTTAACAATCAGGCGGCTCCAAAACTCGAGGAAAAAGGAGATCGTTCGATCAACGGGGATCTTTATCAACGAAGGATATCATGTGCACCTTATGAATAGTAGTAAATTTGATTTTAAACACTTGAAAGCTAATTTTCGAGTTATCATTTAGCAAAGATGAAGTTTGAGAAAGTAAAGCTCAAGGTATAGGATTGTATGTGTTCCAACACGTTGCAAAATTGATCTATTGACTATAGAGAAATTGAGGGCGAATTGTTTAATATCAAAGTCAAACAAGAAGTGATCATTTCACTATTAAGGGATTATATTGAAGAATGGTTAAAAAATGTTTGTTTCCAAGACTTCTAAAATACCAATGGAAGCAGTTACAACCGACCACCTAACCACAACAAGAAAAAATATAAAAGGCACATCGACAATCAAGTAAAAGATGAGAGAATCCATCATAGTAAGTCTACATTGAATCACACATTTCCCTCTTTATCATTTTTTCATCCAGTTATACTTATTATTTCATTAGAAAAGCATAACCGAATTCTAATAACTCATTCTTGTCTTCTTTCCAGATCCTTCTATTCACATTCCACTCGTCCCTTCCTTCTCCAAAATGTTTCTCGTAAATATTTATTTATGGTCTACAAGATCCCCAATCCCAGTTCTTTATGGACAAACGCATTTAACTTCAAGAACTGTAACACACATTATCATTTTGAGAAATCCCAGAGAACTAATTTAGGATTTATTTTGACTATATTTTATAATTATGAGTTTTGACTATAAAATATTTGAAGTCAATCTATCAAAATATTTGTTTGATATTTATAAGTAATTCTCTTTCAAAGTTCTCTCTTGCGATAGACCATTTCATTTTTATGTTGAATGTGATTAGATATTTATTAAACCATGATGGATGTGAGGAAATCTGCATTTTTATTTTCTACCATGTGTGATGTTTGAAGTTCCTAGTCCATTTCTCAAGAACCCCCCTCTTTATATACATATATTTATTTTTCAGCATTTGAATTTTCTTGAGCATTGAATAATTGGACTCATAATATATGACATAGTTCTATATTATTCTTGATTTGAAATTTCAATGAAGATAATAATCCAAAGAGGAGTACCACCTCTCTAAAAATGTAGGAGGATTCATATCCTCGTGAGGTTGTTGTTTCAGTATTAACAAATTCAAACATCAACTATCATAAAGGAATAATAATATTTCCTTCTACAAACGAGAGGGTGTTAGGGACCTAACCTCCCTAACCCATCACATAGGTAGAATAATACATTTTCCATGTAATAAAGGCCAATATTGGTATGGCCTAGTAATAAGAAAGAATAAGTCAAATGTAAGAAGACCTAATAGAAGCGTTCGCTTTTATAAGATCTTCCTCTAGATTGTTCTTTTGGTACATAGATTTAGTATAAATAGTAGTCAAGGGAATGAGAGGTTTTGTCTTGAGAATTATTGTAATAGAGTGTTTCTCTACTGGAGGTTTCCCCCTCGAAGAAGAAAGTGAAAATTGTTTCCTATCAACAAAGATATTATTTTGGTGTTGTGCTTTCATATATTGTGTTGTTCCATTATTATTCTCTGGAGTATTTATGTTTTTTTCTATTATAATAGATCTGGTACCTAACAAGTGGTATCAAATAACTTTCTTTGGAAAGAATTGTGGGTTAAATTTTTTCCGGGTAGAGATGTATTCCGGCATACACGCAGAAAATAAAAGAGGTACTTAAGCACACATTGTTGGTCACCCTTGTAATACCTGTTGGTACCCCTTTGAGTGGTAGCGCATCAGAAAACACTTGTATACGAACTGACCTAGGTATCCTGAAACCCTCCATAAATCAATTGATCGACCACCTAATTTCTTTAGTTCCACCAAGAAAAACACTTGAGAAGACACTCTCTAGTACTTGGGTAATTAGGTAGTACCTCTAAGGGTACGGTCTAGCCTCCTTAGTTGGTGCCCTGAAGTATTGGGCCGATTACAATAGTTTGACCTCGTATGTATATCAAAGAGATATAGCACAGGGAAAACCCTTGTATGTAGGCACCCTAAAAACCCTAAACCTTGGGAAGGAAACAAGACAAAAAAGGACCAGACAAGATCTATTGTTGTGCAACCTTGTTGACTGAATTCGGGTCATGAAATTACTGCATATTTCTTCCTGTTAAGATTCTAGAAATTTATCCATTATAGTATTATTCATATCAGAGTATAACTCCACAGGGGCCTACCCGCACCCTTATTTGAGACCTGTCCCATTGGACTCCTATTTTCATTCTGATTGCAGTAATACCTATCATTTTTCAACATTTTGTTTCTTTGCGGTCTTGAACCCTTTCTGACCCCCTTATTTGGGACCTACCCCATTGGATTCCCCTTTTTTCCATGATCATCATGATACCATTCACCTATAATCCATTTTTTGTGTGGTCTCACCTACCCCTTTACGTTTCCCCTTTTCATCATGACCCACACCTATAGCCAAGACCTTGAAACATGCCTCAATACCTTGTCACCTAATTTTTCTATGACCCAGCAAGAAGTGCGGAAACTTAGTGCCAATATTACCACCATCAATGCCAAAATGAATTCCAACATAGATGAAAAAATGGAAACACTTAAACAAGACCTCTACCCAAATGGAAATCCATCTTGAATCCTTCTCTACCCAGATCTGCGCCAAGCTAAATATTACTCGAGACCTTACCTCATTTGACCAACCTTTGCACCCCGAAGGTGAGACTTAATCCAATTCCTATACTTTCGAGTCCCATCACTTTCATTGTGACCTGTGCCTTCCTCGAGTGGATGTGAAATTTTTTTATGGCTCGGATCCCACCAGCTAGGTAACTCAAATGGAACACTATTTATGTTTTTATGACATTACTGATGATTTGTTCAAACTACGGTATGGTGTTTTCCATCTAGTTCAAGAACGTTGGAAATGGAGAAAAAATGCTCACCAAGGGTGTGTGGCATGGACACAATTTGTTGCAAAGCTTTATGAACCATTTAACATTGACACCCACCATTTAGGTTGTTTTACCAAGTTGAAACAATATAGAACAGTGGAATACTTTATAGCTTCTTTTGAGCACTTGGATTTTCGTACGGAGGGCATGTCTGATGATTTTTTTTGAGAATTCTTTATTAGTGGCCTCAAGGATGAGATCTATGCCCATGTCCTCATGGATCACCCCCAAAGTTGGGTGGAAGATACTAAACGCGCTAAGGAATAACAACATGTTGTCTCTTCTCAAATCAGAAAAATCTCCTTTATTCCCCGCCCTAAACTAGTCACTCCCACCCCTCCTTCCACTCCACTGAAGATCCAAAGACTGACTCTGGTATAAATGGTTGAATGCCAACTCAAGGGCCTTTGTTGACCATATATGATTATTTTTTTGAATAAGAGGTTGAGGCTCCCCTATGGTTGATTAACTTGATCCAATTGATCTTACTCCACCCTTGGGCACCTCAGAATTCAAATCGATCATTTCCCTGCATGCTCTCACTGGCTACTCCACTCTCAAAACCCTCAATCTAATTGGTTACATTAAGCATTGGAAGGTCATCATCCTCAATGACAGTGGCAACACCCATAATTTTGATCATTGTCACATTTCCCAAGAAACTAATTGCTATATCCATGCAATCAATAAATTTCAAATCATGATTTCAAATGGAGGTTGCATGAAATGTGGGGGGCATTGTGAAAATGTGCATCTCCAAATTGGTTAGTACAACATGAAATGTCATATGTTTTCTATTGACATGGGTGGTTGTGACAATATGCTTGGTGTGGAATGGTTAAGGACTCTTGGCCCCACCCTCATGTATTTTAAGGAATTAACCATGCAATTCAATCAGGAGGGCCAATAGTATAAGTTCCAAGGAATCACAGTAGGTTCCCTTGAGATCACCAGTTCCCATTGTATGGAAAATATCCTCAAAAAATTTCATTCCAAAATTATTGCACAAATCCATTCCATTCAAGCCACTGAGACACCTTCTATCCATCTTGACCTCCAATCCATCCTCTCCAAACAACAAGTTGTTTTCTCCATTCCCTATAGACTTCCCTCTTCCCGTGGTGTTCATAATAATTCCATTCCTCTTGTCCCTGTCAGCCTCGCTCCCAATGTTTGACGTTATTGTCATCCCTTTTCTCATAAAAATGAAATTGAGAAAAATGTTCAGGAATTTCTCACCGTGGGTGTTATCTGTCCTAGTACTAGCACTTATTCTTCTCTTGTGGTCATGGTACTTAAGAAATAATTCTCTTGATGTATGTGTCCTAAATTTCACGCCCTCAAAAAACTCACCATCAAAAATAAATTTCCCATTCTTGTCATTGATGATCTCTTGGATGAATTAAGTGGTTCCCAATACTTTACTAAAATTGATCTTCGTTTTGATATTAAGATATAGCTCAGAGACCTAACGCCCTGGTAATGCCTAAGGCTCCATCGTGTGCTGCCATGGAAGCTCAAGGAGGGGAGACGCTGCCCCCTCCATCCCCCTCCACCTCCTTTCGACGTCTGGTAGAAGCCTGTAACAAGAAGTCGACCCCCTCAGAAACCTCGAGCTTTGTCAAGAAATTGGATGCTATACTAGAGATCGACCTGTCGCCTGAACTTCCAATGAAAGTATCCATTTCCCTCTCTGAACGTGGTCTTATTGGCCAGTTTATGGGACTCTGGCCCTCAACCAGATCCACAGACAACTGGATACAACAAAACTGGAGGCCGCTGATTACAAATAGTGTGACATGCTATGCGGTCGGGCGAGGATACTTCATTTTCAAATTTATTTCTCAGGAGGATAGAGATTTGATTTTCAGAAATGGCCCGTACTTCATGGGCACCCAAGGACTCTATTTAAATAGATGGACTCCAAATTTCAACCCTGCTTCAGAAGTCCCCAAGGATGTCCCTGTCTGGGTAAGACTCCCTAACCTACCGATTCACTACTGGAACCCCACCTCGCTTCAGGCAATAGGAAATGGCCTTGGTCACTACATTGACCGAGCAGAACCAAGAGACCATTATTCTTGTGCGTGGATCTGTGTGGAGGTTGATCTGGAGGTAGGTCTACCCGAGGCAATAAAACTAAAAGTCGGTGACTGGCACCACTTCCAAAAGCTAGATTACGAACATCTCCCGTTCAAGTGCAGAGGTTGCCACGAATATGGCCACTTCCAAAGGAACTGCCCAAAGAACCCCCCCACAGAGAAAGAAGGGGAAGAAGGCTGGCAGTAGGCCCGGAAGGGGAGATCCAAAGCGAGAGGCCAGAGAAATGATCAGACAGACCCACCGAATGCCAAATCCTCAGGGACCAAAGAAATGGAGAACAACTTCAGTATCCTGGCTAAAGAAGTGGAGGAAGGGGAACCGTCTCCAAGTAAAGAAGTTCAAAAGGGAGAAAAGGTAGACCAGAATCCTTAAGACAAGGGAAACCAGCTAGCAGAAGAAGAAGGGGCGCAAAATAACTCCCCCCAAAGGCAAGAAGGCAGTAAGAACATAGAGGAAGGGGAGATCTCTATAGGCAGTGACTCAGACGAGGCAAACGAAGTCTGGGCCACCCCAAAGAAAACGGGAAGAGGCAGGAAAACAAAAAAAGATGAGTGGGACCAGGAAACCTACAAAGATGTACTCAACGGGTCGCAACCCACCATCAAGCAGGTGATGAATGTTTGTCACACACGGAAGCAAGACAAAGCCTCCCAAGGAGGCCATCCCTCCCCTCAAGGTTTATAATGATCATAAACTCCTGGACCTGTAGGGTAATGGGCAACAAAAGGAAGGAATAAGCACTCAAGGATATAATCAAAACTTCGAAAGCAAGTATCCTACTGCTCCAGGAGACTAAGATGAGCCAGCAAGACGCGCTCAAAACCTTGTTGAATGTTTGGAAAGGAAGCCTTGGAGTTGATGGAAATGCCAGAGGCACCTCAGGAGGACTCTGCACACTGTGGAATGCCTCTAAAATAGACATGCTCAGCACTGACACATGCATGCATTGGATTCACACCAAATTCCTCCATAAAGACTCGGGATGCCAGGTAAATGTATTTAATATTTATGTTCCACAATAGTTGGGGGAAAAAAAACACTGTTGGGAGTCCTTACAGGACTATCTACAACAAAATAATCTCACCAATATCATCCTTGGTGGGGATCTAAACGTAACTTTAGCCCAGGAAGAAAAGAGAGGAGGTTCCATAGTAAGAGACTCGACCAGAGAATGGGTAGAGGAATTAGCCTCAGCCTGGGATCTTCTCGATATTAAACCAGCCAAAGGTCACTACACGTGGACCAATAAGAGGATCGGTCCTGGGCACATCGCTACCAGACTAGACAGATTCCTAGTACAAAGCTCCCTCCTGCTGCTAGGACTTGAAGCAAAAGAAGAAATTCCGCCCCACAATGTTTCTGATCACAAGCCAGTTCGATTAGAGATTAAAAAAGACCAAGTCAGAGGGCCCATCCCCTTCAAATTTAGCCCAAGTTGGATAAATGACAAAGAATTCATGGATCTAGTTGCAAAAATTTGGGCCACCACTGTTCAAGGATCAACCTTTTATGTATGGGAGGAAAAACTTAAAAGACTAAAAAATGCCCTAAAGTTTTGGGCAAAGAACCAACCAAGCCCAATAGCAGTTCGCCTAGAATCCCAAGCCCATCTCGAGGCCCATCAGTTGGAGATGGAACAGCAGGAGATCACTCCTACAATCCTGCAACAGGAGGACAACCTTCAAAGGCAATGGCACAAAGCCTGCAGAGTGGAGGAAAGCTACTGGAGGCAAAAGTCAAGAAGCTTATGGCTGAAAGAGGGAGAACGTAACACAGCCTACTTTCACAAACAAGTGGAAGCAAGGAAACAATACAAGGCAGTGACAGAAGTCCAAGTCCATAACATAACAATTGAAGATCCAGAGGGCATTAAACAAGCAGCCTGTGAAGCTTTTGAGAAGCTATACACAGAACCAAAAGGCACGGAAATGGACCAGAAGAGGTATCCTCTCACGATTATCCCAAGGTTAATAAATGAGGACACCAATAACAAGCTGAGAAGGGAGGTAATGCAGCAAGAGATAAAGGAGGCCCTTGATCAGATGAACCCAGACAAGGCCCCGAGACCGGACGGATTCACTACCAGATTTTATCAGCAGTGCTAGAATATAATTAAAAAGGATCTAACCAAAATGATTCAGAAGTCGTAGCAGATCAGTAAGCTAGGAGGAAGCACCAACTCTTCTTTTCTGGCACTTATACCGAAAGAAAAAGGAGCGATTTCCTTCAACCGCTTCAGACCAATCTCTCTGTGCAACACAAGCTATAAAATTCTCGCCAAAGTAATACCCAATCATCTCAAGGCACTACTCCCTCTCATCGTTCCTGAAAACCAAGGCGGCTTTGTCAAAGGGAGGCATATTGCCGACAACATCATCCTGGTTCAAGAGGCGGTTCACTCTAGTGTCCGAAGGAAAGAAAAAGGTATGGTGATAAAACTGGACCTTGCTAATGCATTTGATAGAGTCAGGCATGAATTTTTATTTGAAGTCATGAGAAAGTTGGGGTTTGACTCGAAATTTATAAGTTGGATAAAAGCCTGCATCAGATCACCATGGATAGCCCCGCTGGTGAATGGGAAAGTAACATACTTCTTCAAAGCCTCCAGAGGCTTAAGGCAAGGGTGCCCTTTGTCACCCCTGCTCTATGCAATTCAAGCATCAGTCCTAAGCTACCAACTGGAAAACTCCCAAACTCACAAAGATCTCCATGGATTAAGAATAGTGCAAGGGGTGAAAGACATCAACCATGCACAATTCACGGATGATACACTTCTGTTGGGAGGAGTAAGCCCAATAATAGCAAAAAAGTTTAAGGAAGAATTGGATGCCTATGCAGCAGCCTCTGGCAGTGAAATAAGTCAGACCAAGAGTAACATTTATGGCTGGAACACCACACCAAATGAAATGATGAGAATAACAAGAGTCCTAGGGATGGAGGGGCATACAAATTGGGAGGCATTTAAATACCTGGGAGTCCCTATCTTTAAGTCTGCCCCTAGAGCCTCTCACTGGAACCATCTTGTAGAAAAACTCAAGAATAAATTCACCTCTTGGGGGGGCAAATTGGTTAAACTTAGCAGGGAAGGCAGTCCTGATAAAGGTTGTGGTGTCTAGTATCCCTATCTATCAGTCCTCGCTGCTGTTAGCTCCCGCCACAGTCATCCAAAAAATCGAAGCTTTCCAAAGACGCTTCTTGTGGGAGGGAGGCAAGCAAGTAAGAAAGAAACTTCACTTGATTAGTTGGGAAAAAACCACAAAGCCCTTCCTGGAAGGGGGTCTCAATTTAAAAAAAACAAGGATTCAAAATCTGGCCTTAGGGGCAAAGCTACTTTGGAAGATGATCACTGGCAAACCCTCTTGGAGTAAACTTGCACTCTAGAGGAAATACTTTCGGGGGTCTCAGGACAGAAGCTTAGAATTCCCTTGCAAGGAATTGAAAAGCTCCCCTATCTTTGTGCTATGCAAAAAGGTGCTTCCTCACTTCAACCCTCATCTAACTTGGGTGCCGAAAAATGGTAAGAAAATAAGAATCTGGACAGACTCAATAATGGGCGACCCACCGCTAGAGCACCGACAGGACCTACTTTGACTCAAAGCTTGGATGAATAGTCAAAATATTGTAATGATCTCCGACATTTCAGTCTGGGGGGAAGATAGACCTCATTCCTGGCAAGGGTGGGCAGTCCCAAACAGGCCAGTTGCTCTAGATCGTCACTGGGATGAACTTAAGAGGTGTCTTCAAGGGAAATCCCCCCTAAAAAAGAAAGGCAAAGACGAAAGAGGATGGGGAAGGAACATCCGGGCTTACACCACAACAGAGGGCTACCAACTCTTTAACATCTTCCCCACTTCTATGCCTAATCCGACACTTTGGAAAACGATTTGGCAACCTCGCTCCCTCCCAAAAATCGACCTCTTCATTTGGACCCTGGCACACAAGAGTATCCAAACAGGGGAGAACCTTAGAAGAAGGGGCTGGGAAGGACCCTTCAGGTGACCCCTTTGCCTTCATGAGGAAGAAACCACAGACCATCTTCTCTTAAATTGCAGCTATTCAAAAGAAGTCTGGTTGAAGGTAACAGGCTCCCAACTTGCAACTAATTTTCCTCCTGATGTGATAAGCCTCCTCCTCCAATGGGATTCCCTATACCCCTTTGCTGTCAAGAGGAGAAGCCAAGCTCTCTTGATATGGGGAATGCTCCCAAAGTTTGTCCTATGGAACCTTTGGTTAGAAAGGAACCACAAAATTTTCAGAGAAAGTCAAATGAGTGAAGACAGAGTCATCACCAAAATCCAAGCTCTATTGGGAGAATCAACTCCTCATCTATGCTCTGCACTCAAGCTTCACAAGATGGACGAAGAAGAGGAGTGATGGATAGGCCAGTTCAAGATACAAGCTTTAGAGTCCAGAAAGGGAAGTGATCTAAACCAAGAGGGTTGGGAGATCAGAAAAAGCGAACAGGAATTTTCCAGGTGGAAATGTGAAATCAAAACGCCTATTCTCTTCTTTGATGGGGCTTCGAAGGGAAACCTAGGCCAGGGTGGGGGAGGGGGCATAATCAAAAATCTCACAGAGGTTATAGCAATGCGCTTCACTATCGGTCTAGGCATAAAGTCCAACAACAGAGCTGAGGCCATGGCACTCTGGCAAGGTCTACACCAAGCAATCAAACTCAGAATCCAGGACTTGACAATCATAGGTGACTCCAGAATAATTATACAGGCCATGATCAATCACTCTACAACCCAAAGCTCAATAATCTTATAGACAAAATTCGCCTCCTCCTAAGGAATTTTAATTCTTATCAATTCTTTCATGTGCTAAGGGATCTCAACGGAATGGCAGATAAGGAAGCCAACAAAGGCACGTTGTTGGAGGCGGGGGTACTGTCAGTCAATGAAATGATGGATATGGTGGAGCTCCCATGAACCCACGCTGTCCTCTCGCACACTCTCAAAAGCAAGCTCTGGCAGCAGAATGGGAATCAGGCAAATCTCAAAGATCAGTGCGTGGCAGAGGTTCTGGTTGGACGAAAGAGCTGCCTCAGTACCATGAGGAATGGTGCTTCATATTCGGGGGAGACAAAAGATACGTGCGACTCCTGCCCACAAATTCAGTAAATCCAATTGCAATTATGAGAATCCGCGTAGAGGAAATAAAGGGCGACCTCTTCCCCCTCAATCCAGTTCAAGATGAGATCTGCAAGTCTCTTAGTAACAGAGAGAGTGTGAAGCATCATAGTGAGAAGGGCAGGACGCGCAAGGTAAGAGGACGAAGGGAAATGGCTACTTCTTCGACAGGAAAGCTGAGCACGGAGGAGCGACTGAAAGAAATGGATAAAGCTCTCGAGAACCCGAAGCAACTACTCCAGAATCAATTGGACTTCTTAGAGAACCTGGACACAGAGGCTGGGCGTAGGTTGGAGCAACTCGAAGCTGATATAACCACCACCAAAATTGGATTCTCGGAGGAGCTGGGCAAACTCCATAAGGAGCTGAAAAATCCACAGTAGGAATTCGAGGAAAGGATGGATCAGCTGGAAGCCAAGATGGCTCAGCTGAACAGCAACTGGAACCAGGACCCTAAGCATTAATCCCTCTCTGTAAACAGTCTGTCAGTAGGATCTGACCATCATTTTGGCATTTTGTATTGTAGCCAATGCTTTAAATAATCAGTATTTTAAGCAGCACAGGACCTAGTTTAGCTCATAAGTTTACAGTTATTAAAATGGCTTGGTCTCAGAAAGTCAGGCCTAAAGAAATTCGAGGCCATTTTGTAATTGAATCTGTGGCCTTGCCACCCCTTTAATATAATCCATAACCATTTTCGTAAAAAATAAATAAATTGATCTTTGTTTTGGCTACCACCAGATACATATGAAATATGTATACATTACTAATACTACATTTAGAACTCATGAGGGCCATTATGATCTTTTGATCATTCCCTTTGGATTGTGTAATACTCCATCCACTTTCCAAAACCTCATGAATCATGTCTTCCATCCTTTTCTCCATCATTTTGTCTTAGTTTTCTTTGATGATATTCTCATCTATAGTAAAACATGGACAACCCTTATTTTTCATGTGGTTCAAGTTCGTCATCTACTCTCTCAACACTAAATTTTCCTCAAACAATATAAATTTTCTTTTGGAGCCTCGGAAGTGGAGTACTTGGATCATATTGTTGGAAAGGATGGTGTTAGTGTGGATCCTAAGAAAATTGAAGCTATGGAGGATTGGCCTTTCCCAAAGACTCTCAAGAGCTTGTGTGGTTTTCTACATTTAACAAGATATTATTCCAAGTTTTTTAAGAATTATGGAAAATTGTGGCACCTGTCATTGCCCTCAAAAACAATGCTTTCACTTCAACTCCAACAACTAATCATTCCTTTCATGCCTTGAAGAAGGATATGTGTACCACTCTTATCCCATCCCTTCCCAACTTCACACAAACCCTTTTCCTAGAATGTGATGCTTCAGGGACAGGAATTGGCGTAGTCCTTATGCAAGATGGCCGACCTTTGGCCTTTACCAGCAAACAAATGTCAGAGCACAATTTTGGCTAATCAATCTACGAAAAGGATATGTTGGCTATTTTTCATGCAATGGATCTATGGTGCCCTTATTTATGGGGACAATGCTTCACAATTAATACAAATCATCAGAGCCTCGAGTATTTTCTAGAGCAACAAATTCCATCCCCGGAGCAACAAAAATGGGTGACTAAGCTATTTGGATATGATTATCAGATCATTTAAAAGAAAGGAAAAGACAATGTGGTTGTTGACGCTCTTTCAAGGAAATATGAAGATGAAGGGTCCCTCTTTTCTCTCTTTTTCATTGTACCATATTGGCTCCAAGATGTTCACCAAGAATGGTTGCAAGATCCCAAAAACGTTTGTCTGATCCAATAATTGTAGGATAATTCTCCAGTTTCCCTAGGGTATTCTTGGCACAATGATGAGCTTCCCTACAAAGGTCGTATGTATTTAACTAAATAGTCACAACTTAAATCAAAGGTGTTTTTTTAGCTTCATGCTACACCCACAACGGGGAACTCAGGGTTTACCAAAACCTATGACAGGGTCAAAAGTTTTTTTTTATGGGATGGTATGAAATATTATGTCCACATATTTATGGTGGAATTTGATGTCTGTCAACACAACAAGGGAGAAATGGTGAAATACCCTGACACACTACAACTAATTTTGATTCCACCCGCTATTTGGAGGGATATATGTATAGATTTCATTGTTGGATTACCTAAATGGTAGTTGATCGTCTTTCCAAATATACTAATTTATGTGGTTTTCAACACCCATTCATTGCATCCTTAGTGGATCAAATTTTCATGGATCATATGTTCAATCTTCATTGCATGCCTCATTCTTTTGTCTCTGACCGAGATCCCACTTTCACCAACAATTTTTGGAAAGAATTGTTTAGGCTACAGGGAACCCAATTTCATCTCAGCACAACCTATCATCCTCAAACTAATGGCCAAAATGAAGTTTTCAACAAGTGTTTGGAAACATATTTGAGGTTTTTTGAATCTAAGAGGAAAAATCAGTGGACTTAATGGTTACCCCTAGTTGAATGGTGGTACAACAAATATTACCATACAACTACTCACATGAATCCTTTTGAAACAATATATGGAAAAAATCCACCTTCAGTTATCTCACACATGCCCAATGTATCGAAGGTTCAGGAGGTTGACCAAACTCTTACATTTCATGAGACTATTCTTCATACCCTCAAAGAGAATCTGGTAATGGCTCAAAAACATATGAAGCAACAAGAAGATCAAGGTCATTCCGAACGTTAATTTTCTAAATGGGATCGAGTTTTTATTTGAATGCAACCTTATAAGAAGACTTCACTCAAGGATGAACATTGTTAGAAACTTGCACCTAAATTTTATGGTCTTTATACAGTTCTCAATTATGTGGAACCAATTACCTGCCAATTATATTTTCCTAGTCATTATAAACTCCATCCTATTTTTCATGTCTCATGCTTCAAAAAGGTGATTGGAACTAAGTTCCAAACTCAAACTAGTCTCCCTGAGTTGGATGAAGAAGGCTCCATTTGGTTTCAGCCACAAGCAGTATTGGAGAATACTGAGCATTGTCTCTATCACTGCACCATTAAGGAAGTGCTATTACAACGGAAATATACAACTCCAACGGATGTCACCTAAGATATAATTACCATTTTGCAACAATTCCCTCATCTCAAGCCTTGAGGACAAGGATATTTGTAAGGGGGAGAGCATGTTAGGGACCTAACCTCCCTAACCCCTCACGTAGGTAGAATGATATATTTTCCATGTAATAAAGGCCAATATTAATAAGGCCTAATAATAAGGAAGAATAAGTCAAATGCAAGAATACCTAATAGAAGCTTCTACTTCTAGAAGATATTCCTCTAGATTTTTCTTGCGGTAGATAGATTTAGTATAAATAGGAGTCGAGGGCATGAGAAGTTTTTTCTTGAAAATTATTGTAATAGAGTGTTGCTATCATGGAGGTTGCCCCCTCTAAGAGGAAAGTGAACATTGTTTCCTATCAATAAAGGTATTGTTTTGGTGTTGTGGTTTCATATATTGTGTTGTTCCACTGTTATTCTCTACATTATTTATGTTTTCTTCTATTATAATAGATCTAGTACCTAACTGAGGGTCCATACATATAGTACTTATAGATGTCCTTTCCCTTAAGAGTAATCTCATTTCACTTATTTTAATATTGTTATATGTATTTTTTTCTTTATCCCATTTTACAATACCACGGGTTAAAAAACCACAGGCTCATAAACCACTAATGGTAAAAACTAATTAATAACCATGCAAACATATTTTTACCATTTAATTATTAGTATTTATTTTATTTCTCTTCATATTTCAAATACCACGGGTGTATACCATGGTTTATCAAAACCACACACTTTGAAATGCTGATTTAGTGGAAGAGGTGGATGGCCATTGATGTCCACCTAAATAATCCGTAAACTATATTGGATATTCCATTGGACAATTTGTCACAACAGATCTAATAAAATTAATGAAATTGCTAGTTTTTTTTGCTTAAATGTATGAAATATATGAAATGTGAAAAATAGAGAACAAAAATAAAAACTCACACACCATCCACAAAAGAATGCAATATATAACTTTAGAAACCCAATATGGGAGAAAACCCATCTAGAAGATGAGGTCGCTCTACTATCTTTTCTTCAAATGCAAGTACAAAGAAAGATGCACTCTCTGTTGAGTTTCCTTTGACATTGTGGCCTATATGGATATTATAGAATCTTTCCTCCTTTGTTATTCTCACAAAAATACCACTCTAATCTATTATTCTTAGCTACAGAACAATATACAATTCAAAATAAGGGAACTCCTTCTCCTCTTTGTGGCCCAATACTTAAAATGGCATGATGGCCATCTAGGGGTAGCATTTTGAGTTCCTAAACCCTCAATTATGATAAGATTTTGGACCTTCTAGAATATTCTTGAAAGTATGTACATGAATAGTCCCATTTGCATGAGTAATTGAGGTTTACGTGGCATCCACTGGTACCATGGTGGTTAACACAATATATCAACTTGCGAGAGGCAAAAATTTTGAATATGAGCTTCGATTGATGCAATTTTAGCACTGTTGGAAAGTTATCAATGTGTAGAATAGTGTCAAGGGGTCCTAGAAAAATATGAAAAAGTTTTGACCCTAAAAGTTATGGTTAATTCCTGAAAATGGATCTGGAAGGTTTCAAACCCTGATTTTCCAAACTGGGACCTACCATTAAAATGACCCTACAAGTTGGTTCCTCCAATTTTTCCACTTTGAAAGCATTGAGATAGATGAAAAATAATATAATGATCCAATCCAGATCATTCCTCCCAATTTAGGAAGGATTTTGGTCCCCAAAATATTTACTAAATGAGGTGAGGAAAATTTTCCTCTACCTTCTCTGTAGAGTACCACTTTACTTTGCCTAGAAGTTATCCTTTCAACTCAATATGCCAAAGGTCATGTTGCCCCTATCTTGTAGTTCTAGACTGCTTATACAAAACTATGTACTATGCCAACTTTACTTGATCAACTAGTGAAACATCCTCTATGGAAGGTAGGACCTACTCCTCCTCTTGATAAAACATGGAAGGCTCATAGAGTTTGAGATTATACACATTTACTATTGAGTAAATGTGCATGTATAGGAGTAGAATGAGTATGTAGGAATTATCTCCCACCTTATCCAATATCTCGAAAGGTCCATACCGCATAGCCTTTTTCTTCTTACCAAGACCCTGTAATATTTCCTGTTGAGAATACACTTATACTAAGAGGAGGGGGGGGGGTGAATTAATATAATAATTTTTTTAATTTTTCAAACAACCATCGACCATAAGAAAACAATCACATATTAATTGTAGAACATGGAACAAAATAGTTACATGGAAACCTTTTCAGGAGAAAAACATGAAACATCTCTCTATAATTACTTGTAGGCACCAACATATTATTGCAAATATTTGTAGGAACCAACCTATTGGAGACACCAATCCCCATTGGTAAAAATCCTAGTAGGCACCAACCTACTCTTACAAATCTTTGTAGACACTAAAATCCACTGCTAAGAACCAACTTTTCAAGAGACACTAATCTCTTACAAATATTCATAGTCACCAATCTAATAGAGACACCAATCCCCACCGCTAAGAACCAACTTAGCAAGAGACACCAATCTCTAAGTTGCACCAACCTACACTGAGTCTACTTGTCATTTCTTCCTTCACAATATTTTCTCACTGCTTCTGCCTTTACTAGGTCTACTCACTTATTTTTCCTTCACTGAGTTTTCTCACTACTTCTGCCTTTACCAAGTCTAACCAAAATTTGAATTTTCGAGTGGAAACATTCCTAAATCTTGTTGTTTTGGGCCCCTTCCCGAGAAAAAACTTGTACATCATGCCATGTATCCAATCTTGAAAATTTTATTATGAAATTTTTACCTAAGTTACTTTTGTATCTCCTCTATCTCTGCAAAATAATAAGGTTTGAAACATCCCAGAAAATAAGTTATAGCAAAAGTGCCAAGCTGACCTATTTGAAATTGATTTTAGGATCATTAAGGAACCCTGACTTCCACAGAGAATATCTCTGAAAGTATAATGAACCAACAAATAATATTTTTACCACATGTACGCCAAGATCTCTCCTCTGTCTCTACAAAATCGCAAAGTCTTAAATATCTCATAAAATAAGTTATAGAAAAAGTTCCAAGCTATTTAGGAACCCTAACTTCGATAGAGAACATATATGAAATGATTGTGAACCAATATATGATATTTTTATGACATGTACACTATGATCTTTCCTCTCTCTCTGCAAAATATTAGGGTTTGAAATATCCCATAAAATAATTTATAGAAAAAGTGCCAAGATGACTTGTTTGAAACTAATTTCAGGAGCATTTAGGAACCCTAATGTCCCCATGGAATATATACGAAAGTATAGAGAACCATCATCTACAATTTTTAACATAGCTACAACAATATATTTCCTCCATCTCTTCCAAATTTTAGGGTCTGAAACATCCTATAAAAAAATTATCGTGAAAATGCCAAGATGACCTAAAACAGATTTTACAATTCAATATTTTCTAATACATTTTCACACACTCACTTTCTCTTTATCTTTCTCATTTTATATTTTTTCATAACCCTTCATGAAGGGATATTTCCATCCATTAAATAATTAATTCCCAATACCCTAATGTCGTAATATGACATTGATGACATCATTAATCCTTTGAATTCAATGACAATAATTCCAACAATCTCCCTCTTTGTCATTGATGTCAATCCTGCAATGAAACACATAGTCCACTGGACATAGAAGGAACTCTCCCCCTTTTTGCAACTCTCCTAGGGATATAGAGAATTCTCCCCCTATTTGCAACTCTTCTAGGAATAGAGAGAATTAATCCTTGCCTATAACTCTCCCCCCTTGACATCAATGGTAAAGGGATGCTCCCCCTAAACTTGTACTTCTTTGATCCAAGGTATTTTCATCGTGACTTATAAAGAATTGCATTAAATGATCATAAATTAAAGTGCACCATTAAAGAAGGGAAAATTAAAATATGAAGAGACATAAGCATCATATCTGAACACAAAAATTTGATAATGGATTTTGTCCCTGGTGGACTACGTCCTTGGGTCCTGTTCTTAAATGTATAGGCTCTTTCATTAACTCAACAAAAGAATTTGGCAAAATACATAAGTATACCTAATTCTGAAATCAAGCTGCATAAATAATGCTTAGATCATAAAACAAACAACACCACTAAATTGGTGGCATCGAATTACCCAAAAATGAATGTCTCCATGCCTCGATCCGACTTTGGCACTCCTAGGCCCAAGAAGAATTTTTTCTCGCTTTTTGTGCCCTCTACAACCTGCAATAATGACTGTATTTCCTCAAAAAATGTTCCTGCAGGTCGTACAGTCTATGCCTCCTCTCTCGTAGTTGGGCGTAATACACCTTTTAATATTAAATGCGAGCAGTATGTACCAAGTGGTACCCGTGACATAGTGACTATGGGAAAACGTATTAAATCTTAGGCTTAGGTGGAGGTTCGGGGGTCGATCCCCACAGACTCCGTTTTTGGTTTGTTTGTTATATTGTTTCATATATATATATATATCTTCCCCGCTAACTTTAGCGGTGTCGCTAGAAGGTCTTTCAACCATTGCCATAGTTGGCATGGTCTGCCAGATTTGGCGGACCCACCAACTTATTTTTGTTTTCAAAATTAGTTCATTGGTTTTCCTTGAGAATTTATTACCTGCCACATGGAGGCCCCTAATTCGGCATTGTGAAAATATTTAAAAAAAACAGGATCACGGAGAAATAAAATAAAACAAATGTGGAAATAAAACATAGAAGGTACACAATACAATAGAGACACATATATACGTGGTTAACCCAGTGTGGGCTATGCCCACCAGATAAATTGCCAAGTTTGTCCTTTTTATTATCCAGCAAATGAAGGGATACAACCTGCAACACACCCATTTTAACTTCCTCTTCTTTCTCTCATAGTCTCGTCTCTCAGAATATAATATTCACGATAATACACAACCACAATAAAATTCCCTCATAAAAGAGGGTTTCCTTCTAGGGAAAATTTCCCTAACATAATCTCTACCATCAGATCTGTGAATTAATGATGAATGATCAAGATTGACTATGAATGGGAAATCCCCCCTGAAACCCCCCCATGTGGAGGGGTGTATAGTTTTCATGGGGTATAAAAACAGTTGAAAACAAAGACCTCTCAATCAAGAAGATAATTAGGCTCCACAACCAACAATCTCCCACTTGGAGACTGATCACGACAACTCCACTATTGTTGTACCTGTTGCACTATGATCCACCTTGGACCTAGAATATTTCTCATATTCACCTTCATGCTTGAAGGCCAACTGAAACTGAGCAAGAACTCAATTTCTCATTGGTTACTCCCTTTGTTAACATGTCTACAGGATTTTGTCCATAAACCTATGTAACCAAATCATTTCTTTACTAGCCTCTGTAGAAGCAACATACTCTGATTCTGTTGTTGAAAGTGAAACAACCTTTTGTAGTTTTGAAATCCAACTTATTGTTGTTCCACCTACAGTAAAAACATACCATGTGGTGCTCCTCCTTCTATCTTTATAACCCACCATATCCGAATCAACATATCCCTGTAGAACAATGTCTAAACCTCCAAAACATAATGCATGAGTATTAGTACCTCTCAAATATCTAAGAATCCACTTTACTACCTCCCAATGTTATTTACCTAGATTTTTCATATACCTTCTCACAACTCCCACTGCATGTGCAATATTTGGTCTTGTGCAAACCATCACATACATCAAACTGCCAACTGTTGATGAATAACGGACCCTGAACATGTATTTTATCTCCTCATGTGTCTTGGGACACATTTCCGTGGTTAATTTGAAATGGTTGGCCAAAGGTGTATTAACTGGTTTGGCATTCTGCATTCTAAACCTCTCCAACACATTCTCTATGTACTCACCCTGAGACAATGTCAATTTACAATTTTTCCTGTCTCTTCTTATTCTCATACCAAGGATTTTGTTTGTAGCACCCAAAACCTTCATTGCAAATGAATTAGATAATTTCTTCTTGAGCACATTTATATCTTTCATATTAGACCATGCAACAAGCATGTCATCTACATACAATAGCAAGATAATATAGCTTCCATTTTCTAGCCTTTTAAAATAAACAAAGTGATCAGAATGACATCTACTATAACCTTGTTCTATCATAAACCTGTAAAAATTCAAATACCACTGCCTTGGAGATTTCTTTAGGACATACAATCCGTTCTTCAACCTGCATACCGAATTTTCCTTTCCTTTGACCACATACCCTTGTGGATGTTGCATATAAATCTCTTCATCCAAATCTCCATGGAGAAAATTTTTGTTTACATCTAACTGTTCAAGATGAAAATATTCTACTACCACAAGACTTAAAATGGTCATAATTGAAGTCATTTTAACAACATAAGACAATATTTCATCAAAATCTATATCTTATTTTTGTGCAAACCCATTTACAATAAGACTATCCTTGTACTGCATTTTTCCTCCATCTTCTTCCTTCAACCTGTAAACCCATTTATTTTGCAATGCTCTTTTTCCTGCAGGAAATTGAACCAAGTCCCAAGTATGGTTATTTACCAAGGAATCCATTTCCTCTTTCATTCCTTGCTCCCACTTCCATTTAGTGTCTACCTGCATTGCCTCTTCATAACTTTCTAGCTCACCAGAATCAGTCAAAAATAAATAATACAATGAAGGAGAGTATCATTCAGGGGGTCTACTTAACCTGGTAGATTTTCTAACAATACTTGCAGGAGTTTGAGGTACCTATTGCTCCTGTTGTTGTACATTTTTATTTTCTAGTACCTTTGGAATTTCTTTTTCAGTGATCTCATTGAGCATTGTGTATTCTAGTTTTACTTCTTCCTGTTTCCTTCCTTGCAATTGATCTTTATACATGACCTTCTCATTGAATAATTTTTTTTTCTCCTAATTATTTTGTGATTTTCATAATCCCATAAGCGATAACCAAAATAATTAACACCATATCCAATAAAGGTACACTTCTTGGATTTTTCTTCAAGCTTTTTCATATTTTCTTTATCAATATGGACAAATGCTTCACAACAGAAAGTCTTCATAAATGAATAGTTTACCTATTTACCTGTCCATGCCTCCTCTAGAATGCCACCATCCAAAGAACTTGAAGGTCCTATGTTTATCAAGTAAACAACAATATCTACAACATCTTCACAAAACTGTAAGGGAAACCCTACATGCAATCACATACTCCTTTCACGCTCCATGATTATCCTGTTCATCCTTTCTGACACACCATTTCCTTGTGGTGTTCCTGGAACTGTATTCTCTCTATGAATCCCACGGTATGAACAATAACAATAAAACTCTTTGCTGCAATATTCACCTCCATTGCATGATCTGAGACACTTCAACCCTTTTCCTATCTCACTCTCAACCAAAGATTTCCATTTCTTAAAAGTATCAAAAATATCAGATTTTTTTCGAATGCAATAAACCCAAGTTTTTCTAGTTGCATCATCAATAAAAGTAACATAATAATGAGAGCCACCAAGAGATGATACCTGATCTGGTTCCCATAAATATATATTCACAAGATCTAAATTTTCATTCTTATTTACCTTTCCAAATCTGAGAAATAGGTCTCTCTTATGTTTTCCATAAACACGGTGCTCACAGAAATCCAAATCAATTTGTTTAATATCTCAAAATTTTTTTATTTTCTGAAGTATCTACATCCCCTTCTCACTCATGTGTCCAAGCCTATGATTCCACGGTGTTGTATCCTCTCCTGTAGAATCTAAAGACATAGAAGAGTCATTATTTACAATACATA
>JASDQU010586106.1:52298-66893 GCA_032191745.1 Picea mariana | reverse complement strand
TTGGTGACCTTCCACACCTTATTTGTAGATATAGATATACATCCTTCACTTTCTAACTGCCCAGTTGATTTATATTTTTACTTAGATCCAGTACATGTCTTACCTCTTTCAATAACCATTGGTTTCCATTCTTTTGATTTATTTGTACCTTACCCATCACCCAAATGAACCTGTCCAAAATCACCTTGAACATAATCTAGAAAATGTTTCCTATGGGGTGTGGAATGAAATGAAGCCCCTGAATCTACTACCCAAGACTCATAAACATTTTCTACAGAAAGAATCAAAGCATCTTGTAACACATCATCTGTTACATTTTCTTCTTGGTTTTTCTCTTATTGTCCATCTCTTTGTTTCTTTGGAATTCTGCAGTCTTTATTTAGATGTTCTTTCTTCCCACAATTTTGTAGCTCTATATTTCCCAGTCTAGATTTGGATCCACCCTTCCTAAAATTCCCATGGTTCCTCAAGCCCTTTCCTTTATCCTTTTGTATTCCCCTGTTCTCCACAGTCAACACATTACTTGATGTCTCGCCTATGCTTTTTCGTCACATTTCCTTGCTAAGGATAACACCAACAAAATCATCAAATTTTAGAGTGTTTGAACCAGAGACAGAGTTACTTACAACTATGACCAATCCATTCCATCTTTCTGGAAATGAGCACAAGATTAGAAGTTCCCTGACCTCATCATCAAAGTCCACTTTTTCAAAACTTAGATGATTAGTAACCGTATTAAATTCATTTAAATTATATGCAACAGACCCACCTTTCGACATCTTCATATTAAATAATATCTTCACTAGAAATACCTTATTGTACGCCGAGAGTTTTTCCTACAGTTTAGCTAATGCATCCATCAACTCCTTCGTTGTCTTTTCTTTTGAAATATTGAAATCCACCGACACTGCCAGGCTCAATCGTATTGTTCCTAGTGCCTTTATATCAAGAACCTCTCATTCTTCATCCTTCATGGCTGTCAACTTCTTTTCTATTCCACCCAATGGTAGGAATAGATCCTTCTGATATAAATAATATTCCATCTGCATCTTCCATAACTGGTATTTTTAGCCGTTAAATTTCTCGACCATAAACTTTCCATATTCCTCCATTGCTCCCACTTGAACCAGAAACCCTCTTTTCCTGCGAGTTACCTTTTTCTCTGATACCAGTTGTTAGAAAAATAGGATCACAGAGCAATAAAATAAAATAAAATGTGGAAATAAAACATAGAAGATACAAAATACAATAGAGACATAGATATACGTGGTTCACCCAATGTGGGCTACGTCCACTAGAGAAATTTCTAGGTCCTTGCTTTTTATTATCCAACAAATGAAGGGATACAACCTACAACACACCCGTTGTAGCTTCCTCTTCTTTCTCTCATAGTATCCTCTCTCAGAATACAATATTCGCAATAATACAATACTGCAATAAAATTCCCTCATAAAAGAGGGTTTCCTTCTAGGGAAAAAAACCATAACATAATCTCTACCGTCATATATATGAATTAATGATGAACGATCAAGACTGACTATGAATGGGAAATCCCCCCCTGCAACCCCCCCACGTGGAGGGGTGTACAATATTTTGGGGTATACAGTCTTCATGTGGAAAAAACATGGCTGAAAACAAAAACCTCTGAATAAGGAAGATAGTCAGGATCCACAACCAACAAGATATTCTTTTGTATTTGTATTGGTTAAACCTCGAGAAGGTTATTATAATATTATTGTATAAATCAGATCAAAAGAAATTATTAGTTTATTTTAATCCTTATTGTAAAATTCAAAACAACCCCTCTTAGTGTTGCATCTTTTCAGGAGTCAATTATGTGTATAAATATAGGTCAAGTTCCTCTCATTTGTATACACACACAACTCGCCTTCTCTTGCGTATTTGGATCATAACAAGGAAGGTCTAGCATAGGAGGTCTTAGTTTCTTGGTATTTGGTATCTTGGTCTTGGTCTGTTTGTGAATATTTATAACGTGACGTTGTACTGGTTGAAGGAATCTATATTGAATAATTGGTTGTTGGGTTTTCTCCCCCACAAGGGTTTCCCAGGATACATCTTGTGTTTTATGATTTTTTATCTTTCATTGATCCTATAACATGAAATTGTTAATGAATGTTAAATAAGATAATTGTAACTTCTAAAATTCTATCATGGTATCAGAGCAGGCATGAATAAAAGACAATTCACAAATATAGAAGACAAAAGGATCCATTTTTTCTTGATAAGAGTGGTTTCCAGACAAGACAAGACCACTAGCAAGTGCGCCCTAGTGGAGCACATCTTTTCTCTGGATCTGATCTTCAGAATCCATAATTTGTGATTTAGGGGAAGGATGACTACCATAACCAATATTGATGAGAATTTGGAGGGAGTTGACAACTTCAGAGCCTAGAGGTACATAGTATTCATCCTCCTAGAAGAACATGATCTAGATAAGTTCACTAAAGAAGAGGTTTCAGAACCGTAGGGAGATGAGGCTAAAGAAAAGAACAAGAAGGATATGGTCAAATAAAATAGGATTATTGAAGACTCCATTAAGGACCATATTATTCATCACATATATTCATTATCCACTCCAAAATAAATGATGTATGCCTTAACCTGACTGTTTGAAAGCAACAACAGTAACCGAAGAATGACCTTGAGAACTCAGTTAAAGAACGTGAGGATGCAGAATTCAAAAACTATCCACTCTTACTTCTCAAGAGTGAACTGAATCAAGGAGAAGATAGAAGCCATTGGTGATACAGTGAATGGAGAATAAATTTTGATGACCACCTTGAATGGCCTCCCAAGGTCATCAGATGCATTTATTCAAGGGATATGCTCAAGAAGGAATCTACCCAAGTTAAGTAGGATATGTGAAGATTGCAACAAAGAAGAAGTAAGGATGACAACAAGAGAAGAGAATATTATATATGATGATCAAACCCTAGCTGCCCACACTAGGAAAGGAAAGAGAAAGAAAGAACCTTCCTCACGCAAGAAGTTTCAAAAGGTCAAAAGAAATAACCCAAATATCATATGTTTCTTTTGTCAGGAAATGGGGCACATTTCTAGGAATTGTTCCCTCATTCAAAGACTAAGGGAAAAGAATGAGGTAAAAGGAATCATGTTCATACAACTGAAGATGATGAGCCACCAAAGAAGGTTTCAAAGGAATATGAATCAAGTGATGAGGAGTATGTTCTTATCTCAAACCTTACAGGAACTGTCACTCACAGAAGTGGCATTTTGCTAGTGGACAATGGTGCTTCCAAGCACATGACAAGTTATAAAGACTCATTGTCTAACCTTACTCATAAGGATTCACCGCATAAGGTGAAATTAGGAGATGACTATCAATATCTAATCAAAGGAGTAGGAGAATCCTCCTACAAGTTATACTTAGGAAAGCCAATGAAGATGAAGGAAGTTCTCTACGTTCCTAGATTTAAGAAGAACTTTCACTCAATTTCAACATTGGATGATAAGGGTTACAAAGTTGAATTTGTTGATGGATAATTTATTATGTGGCATAAAGGGAAGAATTTTGATGATGCTGTGGTGATTGGAGTTCAAGAAGGAGGAATCTACAAATTGAAAGGGTGATAAGATTCAACATTAATTCATGACACTGTGAATCCCACTGAATTTTGGCATAGGATGTTTTCTCACCTACAGTACAAGGCCCTACTGAGTCACCAAGATGATGGCAGGACTAATATAGATCCAGGAAAAACCAAATGGCGTGTGCAAAGGTTGTGCACAAGACAAGAACTTGAAGCACTCCTTTCCCAACAATGATAGTAGAGACAAAAGAGTACTAAACATCATGTACTTGGATGTGTGTGGACTGATGTCAACAACCTCACTAAAAGTGCATGTATATTATGTGTCGTTTATTGATGATTACTCAAGTAAAACTTGGATCTATTTGTTGAAGAAAAAGAATGAAGTGTTTGGAAAATTCAAATAATTTAAGATATTGGTAGAAAACATGACAAAGCAGAAGATAAATACCTTGTGATCAGATAATGGAGGATAATTCACTTTAGAGGAATTCAAAGAATATTGCAATAAATCTAGGATTAAGAGGGAGCTTTCTACTCCCTACAATCCTCAAAAGAATGGAGTATCAGAAAGGAAGAATCAGACGATCATGGAAGTATTGAAGGCTATGATCCATGATCAAGATATACCTATGCATATGTGGGAAGAAGAAGTAAATACTGCAGTGTATGTGTAGAATATAAGTCCCCACAAAGTACTTGAAAACAAGACACTAGAGGAGTTTTTTTCAAGAGATAAGCCATAAGTCATCTATCTAAGGATATTTGGTTACCCCATATTTGTGCATGTCCCCAAGGAAAAGAGGACAAAATTGGATCCATTCGGAAAGAATGGAATATTTTTTGGTTACAGTGACACATCGAAGGCATACATGATATATATTCCAGGTCACCAGAAAGTTTAGATTAACCGATCTGTCACCTTCAATGAGAGTGCAGATTTCAACAAATCAAAATGGGACTGTGCAAAAGAGGTTCATGAGGAGGATAATGAAGTTACTAGAGGTCCAGAGGGAGAAGAAGTTGAACTAGAGAAATTCATTCATGAGGATAATCACATGGCAAAACCTCAGAGGCTAGCAAAGATTCCTTCTCACAAAAGAATACCAACTTGGGCACATGATCTCATCATAGATGCATAAATATATGGTACCTCGAAAAATTATCTCATGGAAAGTAAGAAGATGAAATCGTATTCCAACTATGTGGCATGTTTTTGTGATATCATGGATGCAGAACCATCTAATTATGAAGAGGTTGCAAAAAAGAGGGCATGGAAGGATGCCATGGGGGAGGAATATCATTCCATATTAAATAATGATGTATGGGATCTGGTCCCCAGACCAAAGGAAAAATCAATAGTAAGTTCAAAATGGATCTACAAGATGAAACATGTAGCTGATGGTAGTATTGAAAAGTATAAGGCTTGATTTTTGGCTCGAGGATTCTCTTAGAAGGAGGGCATTGACTATGAGGAGAAATTTTCTCCTATGGTGAGATATACCTCAATTAGGACTATAATTTCATTGGCCACAATAATGAAATGGAAGTTGCATCATATGGATGTGAAGACAACCTTCTTAAATTGTGAATTAAAAGAGGCAATATATGTGGAGCAACCACAAGGGTTCAAGGTACATGACAGGGAGATGCATGTGTGTAGATTGAAGAAGGATTTATATGGATTAAAGTAGGAACCCATAGCATGGTATGGTAGGATCGACAATTTTTTGACGAGCTTATAATTTACAAAGAGCAGTGCATATCCTAAGCTTTACTTTAAGGTTGTGGATGATGGTACGGTAATACTATTGTTGTATGTGGATGACTTGTTTCTAACAAGTGTGGAAAATTTCATCTCAGTTTGAGATGAAAGATCTCAGGATGATGCATTACTTTTTGGGTCTCGAGGTATGGCAGAGAAAGGATGAGATATTTCTAAATCAAGGGAAGTATACATTGGAAATCATGAAGATGTTCGGGATGTTGGATTGCAAGGAAATGGCTACACCTATGGTATCAAATATAAAGTTGTTACAGGATACGACTTCATAGACTATGGATGTTACTTTATACAGGAAGATGGTGGGTTCATGGATGTAATCGATGAACACGAGACCAAATATATGTTTTGTTGTGAACACCCTAAGTGAGTATATGGAGAAACCCAGGAAGGTTCATTTGGACGCAACAAAACATGTGATGAGGTACCTTAAGGGTACATTGGATTATGGTCACAGGTATGTGACAGACCATGGGCTCGAGTTATATGGATATTCAGATTCATATTGGGCCACCGGTATTCCTGATCTGAAGAGTACCTTGACATATTGATTCAGTCTAGGATCTAGTACGGTTTCATGGAGTAGCAGAAATCAGTCATGTGTAGCACTTAGTATGATTGAGGATCAATATGTGGCAACATGTGCAACATGTAGAGAAGCATTGTGACTTTAGAAGTTGTTGTTTGGTTTATTTAGTCTTAAATTGGAGGCAACCTATGTTTGGTGTGACAACCAAAGTTGCATGAAGTTGGCATAGAATCATGTGTTCCATGACAGGTCGAAACATATTGAGATCAAATATCACTATATCAGGGATATGGTGTAGAGGGGAGTAGTGAGGCTCCAGTACATGACTATCGAGGAGAAGGTTGTGGATGTGTTGACCAATCCATTGTTAAGGATGAAGTTCGAGCACTTCAGGGAAAATCTTGGAGTGGTCCCTCTTCAGAGGGAGTGATGAGGTACATATGCATTGCGGGGTAGTGGATGTCCTGGGGACATGTTGTAGCTATTTGAGAGCTAACCACAATGCCTTGGATGAATTGGATGTGAATTCATAGGGGTGCATATGATGAGGTACATATGAATTAGGGAGTAGTGGATGTCATGGTGACATATTGAAGCTATTTGAGAGCTACCCATAGGCCTTGGATGCATTGGTTGTAAAGTCATGTTGTACTATGGATACTCGATGATGTATAGATTCATAGGTTCAACAGTAAATGGTCATGAGCTTGTGTGGAAACAAGGAATACCTTCCTAGTTAAGAGGGAGTGTTGATATTTTTATGTAACTATGGAATATATTATTTTGTATTTGTATTGGTCAAACTTAGAGAAGGTTATTGTAATATTATTGTATAAATCGACTCAAAAGAAATTATTATTATTATTATTTTCCTGGGAATACAACACAAGAAACCCCTAAGTACTTCCATATATTTCGAGGATGGTAAATGTGGTAAACTGTTTGGCCTGATTACAAGACTGACCTGATGGAGACATTAAGTGAGGCCCTAAACATGATCTTGGTCAGAGATTCGACCCCGGAACCTTATCCGATCAAACAATGACACTCATCCACTTGATCTAACCCAGCGAGCTAAAACTAAATTATTATTTTATTTTTATCCTTATTGTAAAAGTAAAAAAAAACCCATCTTAGGGTTTCATCTTTTGGGGAGTCAATTATGTGTATAAATATAGGTCGAGTTCCTCTCATTTGTATACACACACAACTCACCTTCTCTTGTGTATTTGGAGCATATCAATGAAGGTCGAGCACAGAAGGTCTTGGTTTCTTGGTCTTCGGTATCTTGGTATTGGTCTATTTGTGGAGAGATATAACATGACATTGTGCTGGTTGAAGGAATCTATATTGAAGAATTGGTTGCTAGGTTTTCTCCCCCATGAGGGTTTCCTAGGATATATCTTGTGTTCTGTAATTGTTTTTCTTTCAGTGATCCTATTACATGAAATTGTTAATGAATGATAAAGAAGATAACTGTAACTTCTAAACTTCTATCAAGTACGTAGGAAAGAAAACAACTTAGAAGATATTGCACATTGGACTATGGTGGCCCACCCTCCATAAAGACACTAAGGAGTATTTCCAGAGTTGTGATATGTGTGAGAGAGTAGGAAAGCCATTGCGAAGGGATGAAATTCTTTTGATCCTACAGGTTACATTCCAGGCATTTGACAAATGGGAAGTATATTCTGTTGGACCTATTAACCCACCTGAGAAGATCAAGAGCTAGGTACATAATCACTGCGATGGACTATTTGACTAGGTGGGTAGAGGCAAAACCGGTTACATATTTCTTATTTGATATTGTAGTTACAAGGTTTGGGTGTGATAAAGTACTTATGAGTGATCATGGGACTCACTTTTTTAACAAGACAATTGCAACATTGACAGAGGAGTTCCGGATTTACCATCAAAACATTACACCATATCACCCTCAAGTAAATGGTACTGTGGAAGCCTTCAATAAAATATTGGAGAATGTATTGACAAATATATGTAATGTATGTCAAGACGACTGAGGCTTAAGGTTTCTTGCAGTCTATGGGCTTATAGGGCCACATGCAAGAAATTGACAGATCAAACACCCTTTATATTAGTGTATGGCTAGGAAGCATTAATGTCTATGGAGTTTATTGTACCGAGTATATGCATTACTATGATGATGGAACTTATATACACCAACATAGTAGAATAAATACTATCATAGTT
Organism: Picea mariana; assembly: GCA_032191745.1. Classification (NCBI taxonomy): domain Eukaryota; kingdom Viridiplantae; phylum Streptophyta; class Pinopsida; order Pinales; family Pinaceae; genus Picea; species Picea mariana. Next base: position 58,798 of record JASDQU010586106.1, on the reverse strand, counting down.
ACTGGTGTTAGAAGAAGACCGATTTGTAGCAGGATTTCATCAGTAAGTACATAAAGCTCGTGAAAAATCTTGGCATCACATGCACATCAAGAAGAAGAATTTTCAGACAGGATATTTAATACTTCTCTATGACAATAAGTTCTTACAACACCATGAGAAGTTCATCACACACTGGCTTGGGCCATACGTAATCATATATGTCACAGAAGGAGGTGTTGTTCAGTTGGAAAAGTTGGATGGAGAAGTGGTGGAAGGCTTGGTGAACTGTAGTTGACTAAAATTGTATAGGGACAATTGTGCTTCCAAGAACTAGTATGAATTGCACAGGATATGTACCATAGAACTTGTATCATAGTGTACTATAGAAAGAAAATATAGAAAAATAAATAAAAATTAAGAAAAGAGGACAAGTAGGAAAATTGTCGCAGAAGAGAAAGAAGCAGATAGAAGAGAGTAAGTGAGGTGTGAAAAGAAAGGAGATTGTGTAGAGAGAAGAGTGTGAAGAGAGAAAGGATATCACACAGATATCAATGAAGATCATTAAAGAGGGAATATAATGGTTAAAGGGAATTAAAGAGGAAACATGGCGAAAACAAATAATTATGAGGAAACATCATGTCGAAATGACAGGGACGCGTAGTAATAAATGGAAATTAACATGAATATCATAATGGACTGAAATATCTAGAAGAAGATATGATGAAGGATTTGGAATTAATGCAAGATTAAGGAAAGTATTGAATGCAAAACTCTAGTGGATTAGATGACAAGTTTGGGTACGAAGGCAAGGTAACACCTGTAGAGGGGTTATAAAGAAAATGAAGGGGCAACAAGGAAGGTTTATTTCTAGTTTCATTTTGTATCGAGAGATGAGTTACATAAAGAGTTGTAGAGATGAATTACCAAATTATGTTGCAGAGCTCATATCAACTAGAGAGAAATTGTTGCAGCGAACAATGGCACCACCTAAGGCAACAACGACTTCAACATCAACACCAAAGAAGTAGAGGAATTAACCAACAATGACACCAGTAGCGGAAGAGACCCTCACGACATCTTCCTCAGAGCGAATATTTCCCAGGGATTAAATCCCACCATGAAATCCATTAACAAGGTCACTAAACTTACAGAAAGACGTGAATTACCCACTGGTGGAGCCAAAGATTCCATAAGGAGTAATCGTTGATGGAGACATAGTAAGTATGATCCCAAATTTGAAGTATTCCAACCATGACATTACAAAAGACAAGAAATTTCCAGAGCTAGTGCCAAATAAATACCTAAATATATAAATTAGTGTAAAGACAAAGCTAGTTGTGGTGGAACCAGAGATGTGGGCCATAGGGTTGCAGAAAGCTAGAATTATGAACCTGTAAAACCCTTGTTTCTCCTAATTTGTAATTAATCATTAATTAGGATTACCATGTTGTGGCATGAGAAAAATGTAAATGTATTATTGTTTGAATTTCCATTAATTGACTGTGGGGGTGAAGCCTTGAAAGTACTAGCCATGATATCACTAGAGGAAAGAATGTGAAAACTATAAGAGATCAGTTAATAACAAAAGGACTGGTGGTTGAAACATCAACTACCCCATGAATGGAAGCATGGCCTAGCTACAGAAGGTCATCCCGAAGTACCACAGGGTCCTGCAGACCCAGACTGACCCAGGTTTCCTTTTTATAGAAGGAATAGGATAGGAGGGATGTGCGTGGAAGGCACGCCAAAGAATAAAAAGAAGAGTGGAGAATGCGAGGAACTCGCTAGCAGAGAACAAGCCAAAGTCCATGAGATTGATGCTAAGGAAGCTTCTGATAAACCTCGCCGAGGTCATGTCAGAGAGAGAAATCTCTAAGAGTATGCAGAGAATGGGACCTTAGCAGAAGGTCACGAGCTTGATGTTGAGGAAGCACCTGATAAACATCGTGGAAGATGTGAAAGAGAAAGGATCGTTGAAAATTGGCATAAATTCCTTGATGATATCATGGCTTGGCACGGGGGTGGCCAGAACAATAAGAATAAATTCCTCTGATCCTATGGTTGGGTGGAAAGGAAAACACCCACAGTCAGTTAGTTGGCTACAACCTGTAATAGATAAGTATTCTCATATCCTGTGTATTTAAGCGGTAATTGTGAATTAAAGTTGGATATCCTATGAATGTTGCAGAGATGTGCATGTTTTCTCAATGGTTATATTGTAACCCTTTAATTCTTCCTAATTGTGTATTTAAGAAAATAAGGAATTCTATGGATTGTACATGTAAATGCCTGAGACCTGTGGTCGCTCAAGTTAAAATAAATGAACTATGAATTTTTTGACCTTGGGCATTACATCACATGTGCATGCCGACACTCCTAGTTGTTCTAAAGGAACGAGTCTATTAAGCTCAGGAGAGGTAGTGCATGTATGCACAGAGTCTCTGTGAGGCAGGAAGAGACTGAGAACCCCCTTAAGTTCTAGAGTTGAAAAATGAGCGTAAAGGGTGCATGGAAGACTTCTCTAAGTGTTAAGTTCAGGAGAAATGGTGCAAAATAACTAAGTACTTAAGGAGCTGAAAAATCTCAGGAAGGATAGCGAGATTCAAGCCCCTAAAGGAGAGATCCTTTCGTTTGGAAGACAAATGGATGAGATTAGTTCAGGAGGAGCCAAGGTTCTTCATGATCATCATATATAGAGAAGGAATGCGATAGTTAAGCATTAGATCCCTTCGGACTTCGCAGGTCCAGCGAATTGAGCACATTCGCCGCACAGGAGGTGACTCCCCTGAAGTCTCGAAGTCCTAAACTTAATCTGGGTCGTAGATCTGAGGATGCCCGGGAACTATCCCGACTGTCATATCTATGATATAGTCAGCTCGACGTTGACCACTTTGGGAGGACAGAGGTTTGGTAACACCAAAATCCCCGAAGTCCCGAAGTTAATGTGGACCATGGATCTAAGGATCCTTCGAGATCCCTCATGACCATTCAATTATGGGGATGCATGTATTACATTGAGATCATGTGGGGTCCCATGTGTTGAGTGATGACATTTCCAGGTGTCCCTATCGGAGTGGCACACACTAGAACCCAAGGAACCCTTGAATAGAAGTTACGAGCCGTATATCTCTGGGGTCACGTAGATACCCTCAGACTATCAGATTGAGGTTGTGGTCATTCTGACACTGACCGAATCCGGGAGAAAATAGGAGTTTGCATCGTAAAACTCCTGAAGAGATGGGAGTTGAAAAAGGTCTGAGTCGTCCAAGCCAAAGGGACAGGTGTCGTCAGATCCTACACTGTGGAGATAAGCCACTCTGAGAGAATCGAAGTGTGAAGGCATGAGGATTTTCGAAGGCTAGAGTCTTGAAGTCATCCCAACCATCCATTGGAAAGGAACATGTGGCAGAAGATCTGCCATTTCGGAGAAAAGTCACTACGGGAGAAAAGGGAGTGTGTTGAACAAGAACTCCCGAAGGCCGGAGAGATGAAGTTCATCTAAGTTTTCCATCAGCAGAGGAAAGGTGTCATCGGATCTTCCATTTTGGAAGATAGACACTTAGGAAGAAACTGGGGTCGCGCGAGTTGATAACTCCCGAAGCCTGAACTGTCGAAGTAAATCGTGACCTTCGATCTGAGAGGGACACGTGTTAGCAGATCGTGGAGTCTGGAAGTGCGAACTTCGGAGGAAAGGAATTGGAGCATTAACCATAAGTCGTCTGAAGCTCCAAAGGTAAAGAATCATCCTAGCCATCCATCGTTGGAACACATGGATATTGGAGATTTACTTCGAGGGAAAGTCACTCTGGAGGAATTGAAGAGTAAAGGCACAAGAACTCCCGAAGGTCGGAGCACCGAAGTTTATCTGAACCGTCCATTGGAATAAGACGCATGGTTTGAGATCTGTTACTTTGGAGGATTGGTACTATGGAAGAAAGAACATGGAGGAGCATTGAATGCAAGTCGCCTGAAGTGGGGGAAAGGATAGATATTGATCGTTGATGGGGAAAAACATGTGGTGCTCGATATGTAACTCCAAGTATGGAGCACATCAGAGGAAAGAGGTGTTTGGAGCATTCAAAACTCCCGAATTATGAAGTCTTGAAGTAAATCTCAGTTGTTGGTTGTGAAAGATGTGTGGACCGTAGATCTGGTCCATGTGTGTTCGTGAGCTCAGAGTTCGATGGATTCAGAGTCAGGTGTGTCGAGAACACCCAGAGCCTGAAGCTCCGAAGCGCCCTTTGATTTGGAGCCTGGGCATAGCCTGAGGTCATATGAATGAAGGGGCATAACATATAAATCTAGCACTTGTTGCTCAAATCCTTAAAAGGGGCTAGGAAAGAGCTCGCAGGTTTGTAAGAACCTGCACTTTGGTGAAAGGGGAACCTAGAGAGAGTTAAGGGAAACACAATTTTGATACCCCACCCCTTAAAAGATCACCTAGGGGTTGGGTGTGTTACAAATTTGTATTAGAGCATGGAAACAACACTTGGCCTGCTTGGGCTCATGCATGAGTCGTATGAAAATATTTTTGGAGGACTTTAAATGGTAACAAGCTATCTTACCACATTCCTAAGAGGCTTAGAAACACTCTACTGAAGAGAGGAATGAGATCATTTACTGTTGATAGATGTTTTCGAAATTGTCACGGTATGTTGCTAATGTTCCCAAATAAAGAAGTTGACTTCACTATGCAATTGTACGTGCTATTGTACAGTCATAATATTTGGTTACCAAGGCTAAGATGAGCCTGTGGAGAATATCACTACCAAACATAAATCATATGCATAAGTTCCTTGAGTAGAAGGTTGCATATTTAAAATACAGTTAAGATTTTAACCAACGATATTGAATCATGCTAAGTCTGTGACAAAGAAAGCCCATCATTTCTTTGAGAAATGATAGCCGATCCTACAGGAGTGGGATTATGATGATGGACACTAATAGAAAGACTTGGATGTGAACAGATGGAAAGGATCCATAGAAGTAATAACTATAGCTTTAATGAAGGGTTAAACCTTGTATATGTGTATAATCCCTCATGATCAGAGGAATGAGTCTAGTGACCATTCCTTGAAAAGGAAGAGCATGCATAGCTCTCAGGTTTCAAAGTGGAATGAGAAATGAATTTTGTTTTTGGGTACAAGAATTATTGGATAGGGTTTTTCTAATCAAGTTGATAAACTAAGTTGTAGAAATATAGAGTGATTGAGTGAGAAATCACAGTAGCCTCCCTTTCTTGGTGTATAGGAAACTAATCTGCCAGAGTTCTTGTGGGAGGAGAAAGTGGCCTCCATCCCTGACTATGTTGAACAGAAGGAATAATTATAGGTGTAATGGTCAAGACCGATCTTGACCTAAAGATACTTTGGATTTCTGAACTAGGATACTTAGTAAGTAACATAATTTGAAATTTCATTTGGGCTTAAATGGTATTAGACATTAAATTGTTAAAACTAAGATAAAATGGTTGACTAAATGTTGATCCTGAATGTGGTAAAGGAAGTGTTGGGGCACTTCTAGAAGCCTAATGGGTCAGATTGACATCCAATGGTGGATGGTAGCCATATAGATATAGTTGGAAGCTAAATTGGTTGATTTTGTTACCTTGGGCATGGTTATAATTGCCCATATTGTATTTACAAGTTGGGTAATGTTCCATGGAGATTGAGGCAAGAGTGTTGTATTGCTATCTATTATCTTATAGAAAGGGAACATAGTTATGACTATGTCTGATTCAACTTCCATGTGGATGTCGTGTGAATGACTGTAAGCTCACAATTGAGAGGGAATCTCAGTGTTGTGTGTCCCTATGAGGCTCGTCATAAGGATGGTAGCAATATCCTTGGAGGAGGATCTGGAAGTCTGATAGGTCCATGTGTAAATGATGCACATGAATGATGTAAGAATATATGTATACTAAAGGCACAATGTGGCTGCCTTGATGAGTGATATGTAAGGCAAGAATTGGACTTGCCAATATTAAGTGAATACCATGGATGCATGGTTGAATCCATTTTGAAGAGTCATGAAATTTATGTTTTGAATGATAGCTTAAGGGGGATGCACTCCATTCCCCCAGGAAAGACTAGTATAAATAAATGAAAGAGTAAATGAACAAGGATGGTCTTTTGTCAGGATAAGAGGCAAATGATTATGCCTTGATAATCACATGAGAATGATTTTGAACAATCATGAGTTGACTCATTTTAAAGTAGAGATGTATGTAGGCTGTGAAATATACCCATGGCAGCTACACACAGACTATTGATTATGCATATGGTTAAGTACATCATGGATGTAAGTTAACAAAACTAGAATATGTATGGATACATAATTTGGGTGCATGAAAAAGATGCATGTTTATATTCCTTATGGAATTAAACATCTAAAGCTAACTCAAGGTTGAGGCCATCACAGATAGTGATGGACATGCAATAAGGAAGTTGCATGCTAAGGGAGTTCCTTGTGGAAGAACTGTGTGAAAACTCTATTAGGAGGATAGATTCACAACCTTAATA
>JASDQU010586106.1:12241-25590 GCA_032191745.1 Picea mariana | reverse complement strand
GATGCTTGGACTCACACAAACCCCTTCGGATTAATGGGGGAATGTTGGACACGTAATCCCTCATGGATACATTACTTGTACCATAAATGTAAATATGAGCAGCCATAGATAGGAAGAGTCATACATTGGGAATACCAATGGTTGTTTACTTGTGTATTTATTGAGCTTGTTGTTAATAGAATGATCATCATCATGGAGTTATCATTTCTACTCCCTGGCCTGACATAAAATAATAATGTATCTTTCCCTTTTTTCCTTTCTTTCTAACTTGTGACCCCTTTGAAGATGGATCCACAATAATTATAATTGATTGTGAGTAAGAAGGTAGAAAACAACAATTCTTAGAAGGAACTAGTTATTTATGTAAATTGGAGATATTAGTTTCATGATGTCTTTATGTTCCACCTAGAGGAGCATGAGCTACCATGACCTTCCTTCGGAAGGAATGTCATGTATCCATTTTCTCTACTTTATCCCCCAAGAAAGGAGTGGATTCCTCAATTGGCACATGTGGATCTTGATTTACCTCGTTCTAATCAAGGTTTATACCCAAACTCGATTCCTATGAAAAATTCCATTTCTTTGGTTTTGATTTGGTTCCTTTTTTCTTGGGATGGTGAACTCAAGCATAGGGACAAGTATCTTGAAAATTCCCTAGAAGATGACATCCTACACCTAAAGGACGTGTTCTTATAATTTAAAAATTATGTGCATTTAAATTTCTTCTACTTGAAAATAATTTTGTTGAAAAGACCTTTACTAAGTTCTATTTGAACACAAATACATGTGTATGTGCATAAACCCCCTACAACTATATTAAGATTTGATTTTATGTAAGTTGTCAAAACATTCCCAATATCCTCAAAAACTAATAAATGCCAAAAAAAAAAAATGTAACATTTGACAAATTGGGAAGATGAACCAAACCGACATTCTAATCATTATTACACTATTAAAATTAAATTTAAATAACCAAGAAGTTAAAGCATGCACTTTCTGAAACCATAGTCATGCTCAAACACTTATGACATCACCATGATCATTAAACTAAATAATAATAATAATCATAAAACCTTTGAAGAATAAATAGATCTCATATTTCTTTGTACAAGTAAATTTAATTAAAAGATGAGGATGTAGGAAGCCAATAATCATTAAATTTATAAATAATTAAATATTTTCATATACATTCATTAGGTGATCATTAAACTAAATAATCATAATAAATAAACATATAATCATAATAAATAAACATAAAACTTTTGAAGAATAAATAAATCTCATATTTCTTTGTCGAAATAAATTTAATTAAAAAATGTGGATGTAGAAGGCCAATAATAATTAAATTTATAAACAATTAAATCTTTTCATTTACATTCAATAATGAAGGTAGGTGGAATACCTACAATGCTATGATCTCACCAACTAACTATTATTGTTAAAATATGTCAAAGAACCCGATAAAAAATTTCTCCAAAATACATATTATTTGCCAACATGTCTATTTAAATATTAAAGCAAAGGAAATATTCACAGGGACATTTTATACGCCCGTTTCTAGTGTGGAAATAATAAGATTCCAGGCATATTTAACTTTAAACCGCAAATATGAGGAGCAAACCGCACGTCAGACGTCGCTTACTGTTTCAATAACTTCGCCTGTAATGTACAGATCATCTCTTTAAAAATCTAGTAGCACAAACCCAGATCTAGGTTTATCTGATCATATGCGCATAGCGCTTTCAAATCCAAAGTAGTGCCAAGGTCCTTTAATCATAATGGGTAGCTCCAGCTCCAGCTCATCTGTTATTCACTGCCAGACAGCAAAAGTAATATTCTCAGATGGTACTCTAACCGAATTCGGGGAGCACATCAAAGCAGAAAAGATTATTCTACAAAATCCGGACCATTTTCTCTGCGATTCGGATTCTCTGTACATTGATCGTTATATGGTGGCTGTTGATTCAGATGAGGAATTGAAGATGGGTCAGCTCTATTTTCTCCTTCCACTGCGTAAACTGCAATACGTGCTGTCGGTCTCCGACATGGCTGCGATGTTGGCCAGAGCTAATTCGGCCCTGAGATCGACAGGCTGCGGATATAACCAGAAAATCCGGACTGACCCCTCATACGAAGAGTCCAATATTTGGAGTATTTCGCGAGTTCAGTGCCACATTGCCCACGCATTAATGTAAACCGATGAATTTGCTAAGATGCTATCCACAAATGTGGAGAAACATCCTTCAAATTTCACATGCACTCTGTTAAGAAGTGCTGTAGAAAGCTTGAAAAGATCCATGAAATTAATGCGCTCATCATGAATATTCGCAGATTCAATTGTGTTTTTGTAAGCTGTCAAAGGCTATTGAGTTTCTCTCTTCATCGCAGGTTAACACAGATTCTCTTGTATATTTGAGTTCTTAAATATGAATTCTCTTGGCATTTATGTTGGATTTGTTCTCACACACTTGTTTGGTTAAATATTTGCAAGATTTCAGGACCAGATAGAGATCTGTAAACTAACTTATTGTTCCGCAGTCACTTGTTTGATCTGTAAATTTACTTATTCCTTGCGTTAATATACCATCTAGCGTGAAGCCCAATATCTATATCTACAGTTCCATACTTAGATTGCTTATATATCATACATACATACGAACTATCTTTTAATTATAGAAGAAAAGAAGTGTTTTTTTCATCAAAGAAATGCGGAAACTCACCCATACTTTTTACATTTGGAAAAGTCATTAATATTTTCATTTATTTTAATATTTTAATATTTGGAAAAGTAATTAATATTTTTCATTTTTTCACATTTAAGAAAACTCACTAATACATCTCCACATTCTACATTTATGAATGATAAAAATACTAAACAATAATTCAAAAACACAAGACTTAAACTCGTGACCTCCCTCTATCCCAAAAAAATATGTCAGCACTACTTACCAAATATACTATTCTATAAAAATCAAAATATACTATTCCATGGTACTCAATATTGAATACTCAATATTCCATGGTACTCCATAAAAGAAATGCTTACCAAAAAACAAAATGTGTATGATGATGCACATGCCAAAGTCAACTTACTGATTTTTTTTTTTTTCCATAAATATAATCTTCCCTCTTATATGTTCTTTTCCTTTTTTGAAATTTCATTATGGATGAGTTTGGTTTTAAAGGAAAATTTAAAATTGTTTATATTTCATTAAGAATGTATTTGATAGGGATATAAGCCTTATCAATATATTTGAATTGTTGCAGTTGAGGTTCTTTGCTAGTGAGGTAAGCTCTGAAGCCCACTTCCTCCTTGGTAATATGTGAGGGTTATTAAGGTATTACATAAGTTTTGTTTTCACTTTACATGTTTTTTTTATGTCTAGTTCATCTAAAGGATTTTTTTGGAGTTATTAAGGTATTACCCATGTTTTGTTGTCACTTTGCAAGGGTGTAAGGAGATATTGACACATTTTAGGGTGTGGTTTAGCCTCTAAGCTAACTTGCAAGGGTATCAAATGATCTTGGGTTTGCACTAGTTTTAGTGATATGAAACATCGGCATCAAGTCCCCATCTTATCACCCAAGGAAAGCTTAGCTAGCACAGTGAGCTTAAATGACCAGCCTGAAGGATGAGGAGTTCTCCTCCCTTAAGCGCGTAACCTCCTAGGAGATTTTACATTTATTAATTAATTGTTCTTTTAGTTGGTTAATTAGTTAGGGAATCTCTTTCCATCTTTGTGCTAGATGCATGTGTATATAAAATTGATTTCCTAGTTTTTAATGGCATGCATCCTTAGAATAAGGTTTCAACTTGGAGAGTTATGTAAAACACATAAGAAGTGCATTTTTATCATGAATAACACTGAGCTATATGTTTTGATCTACTCTAATTTCTAGGTTTTCTCATGGTTTTATCTTTTGTTTAGATGAGTTACAACATTTTTATCTTAGCTCAATCTCTAATTTTTTTTGCAGAAAGGTTGTTCCTTATCATTTGGTATCATAGCATCAAGGTCTAGGCCTGCTCCTTTTCTCTCAAGTGGTGGGTTCTCTAGAGACCTCCCTCCCACCCCACACTACTTCTTTCTCTTTTTTCGACTTAGATGTCTCATCTCTTTGGGTTTTCTAGAGGCTGTCATCCCACCCCACACATCCTCTTCCTCCTTTATGTGATTCGACATCTCAGGTTTTGGGTTCCCTTGAGGTCCATCCTCCACCCCAACTACCTGCTACAACTGGTTCTCTAAGCCATTGGCTCCACCCAATGAAATATTTTCCAACACAAATTTTCTTTTGGCTCAATGCCTACCCAAATCAAGTCACCTTTTGGGTTTTTGGAGGCCATCCTCCCACCCCAAGCTTTCCCATTATGTATTGTATCTCTCCTTGGCTATTATCACAAGTTTTTAACAACGTCCCTCTTCTCATATCTCAAAATCCCTTTTGACACAAACCCTAGCTAGGTACAGGCCTAGGGTTTCCACTACACTTCTCTCTTACTGATCATCTCTCCAATGAATCCTCACAACACTCATTCCTCTAATGACAAAGAGCCCGGTCTCTCTAGCATGGTATAGGAGTTGGCTTATTGAAGCCCTCAAACTTCAACCTAGGGATTCCATTTCCACTTTCCATCTAGACACCAAAATTTTGTTAGCTGAACATGGTGGTCAAATGCATGGAGATGTTTTGGATTCCTAGATCCACAACCTCGCTCATTACTTTGAAACCTACCTAGAGATGACTAAAGAGAAACACCTTCTTCTTGCAGGTAACCATTCAGAGGGACTCTCTCAAGCATGGTGGCATTCTCACCAATATTCTACAAATATATATGTGGAGTCAATGAAGAATAGGCTATGAAAGTGACGCTACTACTTGCACCACTACATGTGATGCTTTTGTGCAAGGCCATGAGAAGGAATTTTTAGCCTCCAAGTTATTTATCTAACCTAATGTGCAAGTGGTTGTTTATCTAACTTCATATTATATATCTAGAACAAGTTCTTGCACTCAAATTCAATTATGGTTTTCTTATTGTTTTTCGTAATGAAGTAGCTCCATTTGAGAGTAGCACTCTAGACCAAGCCTTTCTTCATTCCCTAGCCATCAAATGGAAATTTGACAAGAGACCTAGATTCACAAAATTTGACCATAACCCTAGCACTACATCTAGCCCTAAAACCTTCACCTTTCCAAACCCTCATCCACCCCCAACACTTAATTCACCTATCCTGAGAACTCACTCTAACACTTCTCATCCTCCATGATGGTGATACTATCACAAAACCCAAACCCACATCCAAAATCTTATAATATAATTAGCAAACTAGTGATTTTGCCACTTCCCTCCTCTCCTAAACTTTCTCCTCCTCCTAAAATTTTCTCTATTCCCAACACTACTACCATCAATCCCTCCTTACTATTGATGACCAATACCTATTCTCCATCTGTTGCATCACTTATTTCACTTACAACTTCCAAACAAAGGACCAATTAGCTACTATGATCCTTGACAATGGAATCCAAATGAATCTCATCTCTTACACCTGTGTCCATCACCTACAACTTTGTATCACCCCACACTCCTCACCTTATTAACTAAATTGGGCCCAACATGACTATCATCATCTTCTCATTAACAAACATTGTGTAGTCACTTTTCTCATAAAACCCTGTCGAGACACAATAGATTTTGATTTCTCTCCCCTTTACTACTTCAACTTACTCCTTGGAATCTCCTAGCAATAGTGATGCAATGAATTCTATAATTCCAAAAACAATATTTACCAACTCTTTAAAAAATGAAAAACTTTTCAACTTACCTCTGTTACCATTCTCTACACCACCCCTCTACCTCTCAATAGGTCAGTCACAAATTTCTCTTTTTTTTTTCTTCCCATCCTCACACCGCACAAGTTTTTCTATCATCATTAACATAGACCTATTCTTAGTTTCTTCTTCCACCCTTATTCCACATTAAAATCCCTCAACTCCAATATAAACATCAATCCTTCTCACTTTCATTCTCCCTACCAATTCCTTTTTCCTTATGCCTCTGGTGCTCTCAACACCTACCTCTACGAAATCCATAGTATAGTTACTAACATATATAAGGAACTAAACTCATCTTCCAATCCAAGGCAATCCATAGCATGGACCCAAAACAATGTCACTTGTTCAGACACCAACTATTTCAGGTAGATTTTCTCTTCAAGTATAAGATGAATCATATCATGTATGGACTATTTTCTAGTTCTTTCATCCTTCGGGAATCATAGTTCTTCAATCCTTCTGCCATCACTGATGTACTCTTTCAGTTCTTCAATCCTTCAAGAATCTTAGCATTTCGTGCGTAAAACATATATGTATTTTTTTCTTTCCAAAATGGAAATTGCAGATCATTCATCTCATATGTTTGATGGAGCTTTAGGTTTACATTCCAATATGCATGCATCATGATCATTTTTCATCCCTTATGCCTCTAGTTCCCATGGAGAGTTTCACAGGCCGTCCTCTTACATCCATGACACCATTCCAAGGTATTGTGTTACCCCTTTGATCGACATATCTATTCATGGGATATTAACATCCCTTGGCATATTATCAACAATTATTCTATTGATCCCTCACTCTCTTCTACCTCTTACATGTTTTCTCCACCTAGATATACCAGGAAATCTCATGTGCAAATAGATGGAAGGCCTCAAACCATCAATGTTGCATCTCTATGATACAACACACATCGTCTCTCACACGCATATGGATCAAGAGCACTTCAGTGATACATACTACATGCCTACAATTCAACAAAAAAAAATAGCATACAACCTACACATCATACCTACACCTTTGGGATTATTTGTTACACACATGATACACGTTATATTCTCATTCAAGTGTTGGGTTGAGAATGATTAGTTGCAATCACCACATTCTTCACCATAGTAGTACTTTCAATCAACCACCTCCATTCATCGTAGGGTTTCGCATTTCTATAGCATTGGAATATCCATGCATCTACATTCTCAATGCAATAGCATGTTACTTCTATTTTCTTTCCTTCCCTAACCACTTTCATAAACTAGGAGGCATGAACTCTACATCAACACTTTCATTGTCTTACTCAGTTTTGCAGTGTTTACTATCACCAATCATCTATCTATATACCTCACCATAGCGCCTCACAATTATTCTTGTCTTACATTAAATGTCCATCATGACAATGAACTCGCTTGTACATGAATGGGAATATTTCTAGAGAACTTCCCTACTTAGCTCTCATATCGCATACACATGTCTACGTCAATATCTCTTTGATCCTTATTCATTGCACTTGGACAACCTACTAGTTTTTATCTTCAAGTACAAGATGACTCATATCACAAATGTACTATTTTAGTTCTTTCATCCTTCAATAATAACAGTGCTTCAGTCCTTTAGGCATCTCTAATGTACTCTTTTAGTTCTTCAATCCTTCAAGCATCTCAGCATTTGGTGCGTAAAACATCTACGTATTTTTGTCTTTTCGACATGGAAACTATACATCATTCATCTCCTATGTTTGATAGAGATTCATGTTTACATTATGATATGCACGCATCATGAGCATCTATCATCCACGATCCCTTATGCCTTCAATTCCCATGGAGAGTTGCACAGGTCGTCCTCTTACATCCATGACACCATTACATGGTATAGTGTTACCCCTTTGATTGACATATCTATTTGAGGCATATTACCATCCCCTAGCATATTTTCAACAATTATTCCATTGATCCCTCACTCTATTCTACTTTTTACATCTTTTCTCCACCTAGATATACCATACAGCCTCATATAAAAATGGATGGAAGGTCTCAAGGCATGAGTTTTGCATCTCCATGATACAACACACATGGTCTATTACACATGTATGGACCAAGAGCACTTCAAGGATACATACTACATGCATACAGTTCAACAAAAAAAATTATCATACAACCTACTCATCATACCTACACCTCTATGATTCTTTGTTACACATATGACACACATTATATTCTCATTTCGGTGTTGGTTTGATCATGATCACTTACAGTCATGACCACATTCTTGACCATAGTAGAAATTTTGATGGACCACCTCCATTCATCATAGGGTTTCACATTTATATAGCATTGACATATCAAGGAACCTACATTCTTAGCATGATATCATGTTACTTCTAGTTTCTTTCCTCCCTCTAACCACTTTCATAAATTGGGAGGCATGAGCTCTACATCAACGCTTTCATTGTCTTACTCGGCTTTGCAATTTTTACTATCACCAATCATCTGTCTATAAACCTCATCATGGGACACCACAACTCTTATTTTATTACATCAAATATCCATCATGACACTACACTCACTTGTACATGCACGAGAAGATTTCTAGAGTGCTTCCCTACTCAACTCTCATATCCCATACACATATGTACTTCAACATCTCTTTGATCCTTATTCATTACACTTGGACAACCTACTAGGTCCCACTAAATATTTCTTGATGCTATACATTGTTGGCAACTCTTTCCTACTACACCTCTCTATGCAGCAACACTCTCTACCTGTCCATCTATCTTGTTGTGTTAGATAGTTAATTGGTTATGGCATCTCTTTCCAACTTTGTGCTTCATGCATGGGAATATATTATTGGTTTCCAGAGTTGAGTGGCATGCATCCTTAGAATAGTGTTTTGACTTAGAAAGTTATGTAACCTATAAGAAGGGCATTCTTTGCATGAATAAGAATGAGCTATATGTTCTAATATAATCTAATTTTATGGTTTTCTCATGGTTCTATATTTTCTCTAGATCAGATACAACATTTTTGTATTGGATCTATCTCTTATTATTTTTGTAGGAATATTTTTCCTTATCATTCGACAAGGTTGTTGATTCAACCAAGTGATGCATGCCAACAAATTTTTCCTTCCTTTTAGTTTTAAAAACAAAACAAAAAAACTCATTATGGGTAATTTCTCAAACTTTATTGAAAATTGGATAGTTGAAAAATCATTGTTTCAATATGAGTCCTGTGAGTTGAGTGTTTATTCAAAAGCCTGTATTTCTCAGTGCATGGTTGATTTTTTTTTTAAACAATAAACTAAAGGCATCCATTATAGATATATTATAACTATTTTTTTTTAAATGAAACAAAATATCTTCTTAAAAGAACTCCAAGATATATTAGGGTCCATAACATTTGGAGATTATTATGAAATGTCCTACCTACACTAGCTACTCTTTTGTTTCTTCCTCCATTAGTCATGAGATACAAAATTATTTTTACGCACAAGATCTATTTTGAGATACAATACAATAATTATTCTAAGATACAAAATGGTTATGACTAACACAATGAGAAATTGGAGATGAACAATGGTTGCCTATAACAAACATAAATTTTAGTAGTAGTAGTAATAGTAATAATTGAATAATCATGGGTTACAACCATTCACACTTGAGACTAGTCAGAGTGTATCATTATATCATCACAAGGGATTGTAAACATCATTTATTCATTATTGAAATATATATATTCACATTTACACACTTCTAGTGTTATTTCGTAAAATCACCAATTATTCTTATTGCAGTGGTATCAAATCCCAATCTTCGACTATTTCCATTGGTTGGTATCCATATTTGTTTCAAAAACCAAATACTTAGATCCAATAAACAAAAAAGAGAGGGGCTTATAATTGAGCAAAGCACAACTCCAAGGTGAAATAGCTTTTGGCCCAAGCAATCCATTGGAACTTAGTTTAAAATCAAGTTAAACTATGGTTACAAACCAGTAGGGTCATGACTCAAGAGGTTAGGGCTTCACATCAACTACAAACCACAAACCACTGAAAATAATACACAATGGATCCTCACATGGCCACAAAAAAAAATACACAATGGATCCTCACATGGCCACAAATAGGTAAACTAGAAACCAACAAATTCTTCAATCCCATATCCTCTCATCATTCATCATTCACTATGATATCTCACCTAGTTGTTTGTATCCTCATATTTCAATTGCGAATTCTGAGTGGATCCAATGYYGCACTCACTAGCCAACAATTTTCTCACTAGCCAAGATCCAACAGTCTACATCCCAACAACAACAACATTAAATACATTRTTTCTAGATGCATAAGGTTTTCCCTAGTTTATGGTAATCAATATGCACTCATCAASAATACATGTAATGTTGTTGTTTTTGGGATGTAGATCGTTATATCTAAAGTAACTTCAGATCCAATTGTCATCCAATTTTCTACAMCCCAACAAGAACATCATTATTGTATTGCTATTGGGTACATAATGTTTTCCCTAGTTTATTTATTGTCCAAACCATTGACTTTTTCTTTCTAGTTCGAGGTACTTCATAAACTATAATGTGGGGACTATTTTGTGGATAAKCCAACAAGTATAAAAACAGTTGCAAAGGRTTATTGAAGATRYGATATAAGGGTTAAATAAGTTTTCATTGGTGAAGTCACAACCTTTCTATGTTGATAAATAACAAATCTTGACCTTGGGTGTAAGGGGATATTAAATACAAGGTGTAAAAACATTTAAGTTTAGCTTAATATTATATAAAAAAAAAGTTATAAACATTCAACCTATCACATAAAATGACAAAATTGACGCCAAACACTAAACTAGATGGTTCATTGGACCAATTAACATTAGATTTTAATGATAAATTGGGTGAAGCAACAAAGACTAGGGAAGAATGCAAGTATATTTTAGATAAACTCAAGATTAGAACAAATGGAATGTCTATTGAATTCCAAGATATAAAATACATGTTGCACAATCTTGTGTCTCAATACCCTCCAAATCCCTTGCCAAATTGTATCGTGATTACTATACGATTGCATATTATCTACTTTGACCACTAGTAATTAGGCATCTGCATCCCCATTAAATCAATAACCTACTTATACTAACATACCCTCGACAATTCCACAACCAATTTTCTAGCCAACACTAGGTCACCCATGACCATCACCAACCAAGTATGTTTAATTTATTGGCATGTTTAATTTATCGGTACTCTCTGTAGTCCACCCCATTTGAGTAGCTTGAAAATTAAAGTTGATGTTGATATTTAATGGCAAGGACATAAGTGAAATCATGGGATGGATAGTAGATCATTACTTTGAACTACACAAGGTCCAACATAATATAAAAAAAAATTGTTACCATGCACTTCAATGGGCTTGCATATGATTGGAGTTCTAATACCAAATGTAAGTTTTAAAACCTTTGAAGTGAAACAATGTATACAAAATATTAAGAAAAATAGGAAGAAAAAAAATGGCACACACACAGTGCACATAGATTTACCCTAGAAACCCTTGACTGAGAAAACCAACAAACCTTAGATTCACACCTCTCTCTTTATCCTTGTATTAAATTTCATCGTTTATAATACAATATAGGTATTCCACAACATCCAAAACCTTAATTCATTAACTAGGATTATATTACAATCCTAATCCCTTAATCGAGATTAGATTACAATGGGACAAAAAAACAATGGCTGAAGAAAACAAAATAAGCCAAAAAAACATAATAGGTGATTACTACAAAGCCAACCAAGCATAATTAATTGCTTAGTACTATTCTTCATAGTTCACCCCCATTGATTTGTTTGAAAAATAAAATCGATATTGATATTTAATGGCAAGCACTCAAGTGAAATCATGGGATGGATAATAGATCGTTGCTTTGAACTACACAAGGTCCAACACAACATTAAAAAAATTGATACCATGCACTTCAATGGGCTTGCATATGATTGGTTCATGTGGTGGAAATCCCAAACAATTAATGTATCCTTTACTACGACAAATTTAAGAATGATTTCCTTAAAATGTTTCAAAATATTGAAGAAAAAGAAAAAACAAATGAAACTAACCAAGATATATTAGAGGGAAAATCTGGATTAATATACCGATGAAAAGGAAACTTTCATAACATTGGTACCAAGATTGACATCGAAATAATTTAAATAGTTTTTCATATTCAAACTAAAACAATATATAAGGAACAAGATAGAGATGCATGATATGACCTTAAAGATGCATGATATTACCTCAATGGATGACACCAAGAAAAAAAAACAAATTTGGTCAAAGATAAAAACTCACAAATCTACAATCGAGGTATTATGAGACTAATGGAAGAGACTACACCAAGGGATGTCAATCCTATTATAATCATAATGAGAAAAGTTATACAAAGAAACAATACCTTGTAGATGAAGAAAAGTCTATAATCATTATAGAACATCAATTTAAGTAATGACAATATATAATATATATTGAAATCTAAGATTCATAGATAAGAAAGACAATAATTGTCACAAATATGGAGAAAAATGGTCATCATGCATATCAAATCAATTATATCATTTCAACTTTTTTGATGGATAAAAATTAGAGGCTTATGATGCAAAGGACATGTTATAACCTGAAGATGAGGAAACTACACCCGAAATAACATGCACTAGGAGACCTCAAAAGAAGGAATAACCTTTGATAATAGAAATAAGAAACACTAGAAAAAGATGGGGATCCTAGAAAAAAAATACTAGCATCTTGCTCGCTACAATAATAGGAAAAGTGGAACCTAGAACCTTGAAATTCAAAGGAATTGTAAATAATAAGGACCAACGGCTATGTCTCCATGTAGGGATGCTAATCTACTAACCTTCAATCACATTTTGTGGTAATGTGAATAGTACTTGAACGTGGTAATTACAAAATGCAGAATTCAATTTATGCATTAATAATTGGTTGAACCAAATGATTGTCCATGAGATTTGTAGAGTATGATTTTGGAAAGGAGTTTGATAGGGAGATTCACATTTTGTGGTAATGTGAATAGTACTTGAACCTGGTAATTACAAAATGCAGAATTCAATTTATGCATTAATAATTGGTTGAACCAAATGATTGTCCATGAGATTTGTAGAGTATGATTTTGGAAAGGAGTTTGATAGGGAGGATGGGGTTATTTTTTGTTATATTGAGAGGTAATTGGTTTTTAAATTTTTTAATTTATAGATTTGAAAAAAAAAAACTCATATATATTGTAGAGATGAATCCCAATCTTAGACATTTAGACATTTAGGTAAGCTTGATCTACGTCAAGTGAAAAAAAAGAAAAATTAGCATTTAAGATATACATGATATTGGCGAGGGTAGAGAGAATATTGAATTCTTCCCGTTTCCATTTCGATATTTGAACATTACATTTCATTTTGTAATATATACATGATATGTTAATATATACATTTTTATCATGATACGTGTTC